>OMLP01011109.1:4013-32981 GCA_900302685.1 Spondyliosoma cantharus | reverse complement strand
CCCATTGTACATTTGTCAAGCATCTCGAATAAATGGTCAATTCTTTGTTAAAAATGTGTCTGACTGAACAATTGAACCCTTAAAATGTACAATTATTGCTGTTGTTATTGCTAATTTCAGGAGGAGATTTCATATAAAGTATTGTTTACTGGCAGATACATCAATTAAATACTAGTGTGAGAGAGATAATTCATTGGTATCAGTACTTTTACTTTAAATACAAGGCTATATTTTATTGCTGACACTCCAGACACACAAATGCTAACTTTATATTTTGAAACAACACAGGACTGCTCGAAGTACAATCCAAACGTAATTAAAGGTCCAATGTGTGTTAATGTTGCATATTGCAACCAACTGTACACCCCTCGTCTCACTATTCGTGCTAAAATTGTGAAAAACATGAAATGCCTAATCGAGAACCTTATTGTCCATTCTGGGCTACTGTAGAAACATGGTGACCTAACATGGCGGACTCTGTGAAAGAGGACCCACTCCCTCTGTCAGTATAAAAGGCATAGTGAAAACACAACGATTCCTAGTGTCAGGTGATTTTACACTAATGAAAACATAGTTATAAATATTAAATCTCTGCTAATATTTGAGTCTGTATCTCCCCTAAATCCTACATACTGGGCCTTTAAACTGTAAAAGCTAGTACTGTCAGAAGGATGAGCTGTCCGTTTCTCTTTAAGATACCTCTCCATAGTAACAAAACGGCTAAACTAGAGGAATGGTGGCTGTAATGAAGTTTGACAAACCCGAGCTGTTTATAATAATCCTGTGACTCAAACAGAGCAGCTGAAGATGTGATGTGGACGTGAAGCTCCGAAGGCTTCACCCTCCTATGATCACCCAAAAGGCAGTTTACATCACTGCAGTTGTTTTGCGGCATCTTTTTCCTGCTGCACTTATGTGGTATTGATCATTTTTGGTCCAAGTCCTCAGGAATCAGCTTCTATTGATTTCACTTGAGTTGTAAGCCTCTCTTTCTGACCCGTGTCTCTTTTTCAGACCAGGCACCTTTTCAAACATCCTTACCTCTCTGCTGAGAGCTTGCTAAAACATGTCATTACTGTGGCACTCTCTCAAAGAAAATTTCCAAATTTCTTTGTACTTAAATACCAGCCATTAGCTGTTGGAGACTGAACTTGGTATGGCTTGAAACACTTCAGTCGCACAAAAAACATCAATAGTCTGCTCTGTTTGGTTGTGGATGTAGTTGTGCTTTCAGAGGGGTAATTTGCTCCTTTGCCTGGACGTTCATTATCATACATAAAAAAACCCACATAGAGCCACAAGATTCAGCAGTGATGACGGCTATTAATAGCTGCAATGCAGTTGTGAGTCAATACCGTGTGTGTATGTGAGATATTAAGTAACATGTACATGTCTGTGTCTGTAATCAAGTATCTGTGTGCCAAATGAAGAAACCTCCATTAGCTACATGCTACTTTGAGAGTTTATTTTAGATTTTAAAGAGCATTTTTAACGCACAGCTGGGTGCTACAGTGCAGAATCTTTAATCCCAGTGAAGTGGAGCACAGTCTGATTCTGATTCCTATTTATTTCCTCCAGTCCCAACCTTCCGTCCTTTGATTGGGCATGCATGTGAAACCCAACAGTGTCCTAACACAAGGGTGTGGTGTCTTCATTGCTTCCTACAAAGGAGTTTTTTGATCATCATGCCCATGTTGGGAGGTTCCTTCGACTTCAGATGTGTTAATCAGCTTTGAGTCTTAATGTGAAAACAACATGGACGCTACAGAGATTGTGTATTCTATTTCTCTGAGCGTTAAAACATGCTGTTAGCTGTGATGCTTTGAGTGATTTATCCCAGACTTCCTGCTGCACCAGTACATTCTCTATAAAGCACAAAATATATTGCTTTACCAGACTTGTTATCAAAGTTTTTGCCCCAAAATTACTTTTCTTACTAAACTTAATGTGGACAGAAACTAACAACTGAGTATCATGTTGCAAATTACATTTGAGCAAAAATTGACGTGGATTAATAAAAAGTTTCCAACCAGCAATGAAACATTTTACTTGTACTTTTACTTACTTTTACTTGTCCGCTACATGTTCGTGTTTACAGTTACATATTGGTGGGGACAAATCATATTTTTCCTAGGATGTAGGGGTGGTGCCTCCCGTCCCCCCCTGGAATTTACGCCTATGCACTCAAACGTGTGTTCACATCGAAAAATAATTTTTCCAACTATTCTGACATTGAGATCATCCAAAAGATACAAATACAAATACACTCAGTTGTGACTTTTTCCTTGGCAGTTGAAATACAGTGGTGGTTTCAATGGAGTGGATTGTATTCATGTGTACAGTACATTCTGTCTACCGCTTGTTGCTGCTTTTGAAACACTAAAGTTTCTGTAAGAGGAATTGATTGAGGTGTTGAAGTTCAGTGCTCTTGGGTAGAAAACTCGGATGGACTATCTGTGAGCTGTAGACCATCAAATAGCTGTCCGGAGGACTCCTCGCCAGTGAATCAATAGACGGTTAATTTCCAGCCACACTCTGATGCTTCACCGCTGGCTCATGTACGGTCCTCTCACATGTTGATATTAATCGCAAGAATCATTTTCACATCGTGGTGAACTCTGCAAATTAGAAAAATCAAAAGTGGCCATTCATAAACTTTGGTTCAACTGCAAGCAGTGAGATTAGATACCATTAGATTAGATAAAATGAAATCAAATTAGATTATACAATATTAGATTTGATTTTAATGATTCTCTGAGGGAATTTCAGCCATTACAACAACAAGTAATTGTTTTGGACCCCGCTTTAGGAAAAGGAATTATAGGCCATCTCTGCTGCATCATAAAAAAGTGGAATTGAAGTCCATAGAGTAAAGGATATCCTCTGCAGCTGGTCCTATTTTTCTCCTAGTGAGATAAAGTTTGATAACAGAGCCTTTATAGACTCTGAGAGTGTCTGGGTTAGACTAATCCTGCCCACGACAGACTTATGACCCCTGGGCCTGAGTGAGAAACTTAAAAGTCCTGGAGCAGCTGGTCATCTATCCAGACTCAACTCTCCCCCCTTCCCTGTGGGAATGAAACCAGGATGGAGTCTGAGATGTACCGAGGTAACACCAGCCGGGCTAAAGAGGACGCTCTATTTCACTCAGGAAGGGACGCTGAATTCCCTCCCTTCAAATCTAAAGGCCTCCGAAGAGATGTGAACAGCAAGATGGATGTTGACAGCCAGTGTGGTGCAGTTGTCTGGATTGATATCCGTTGCTGTTAAGGTGTAATTTTCAAAGGTGGAGACAATTGGGGGTGTCTGAGTTCAAGTCCAGGAGGTCTGGGGTATATACTTTGAAGGTTAGAGGGGAAAAAGCTAGTCCATTGTTCTATTTTTAAAGCTTTCAGTCATTATCTTATCTGCTGTATGTCTTGAGCTAAGCAGGAAGAACACCTACCTGTACAAACTAAACTGTATCTCAGTTTGATTTTGCTCTGTTATGTTCTATTAATGGCAACAAATCTATTTACCTAAAAATGACCTCAGTTACATACCATTGCCCAGTGTTGTGAAAGAGTCCAGCTATGATGGAGGCTGCAACAAACCACTATTTTCATGATGACTCAATTAATAGTATAATCTGCAAAAGGTCAAATAATTGTGAAAAATGCTCAAGAAAATTGAAAAATGATGTCTACAAATTGCTTCTGTTGTCACATTAACAGTAACAAGACAGACATGACAGAGAAAACAATAGGACATAAGAAGCTGTAACCAGTGACTATTTTCAGACTTGTTGGTTACTTCAGTTGATTAATTCTACTCATCAGGGCTCAGCATAATTAACCCAATAATGATATAAACAACTATATTTAGGATCTAAGGGGTATGTCAGAGGTGGAAACTTACTGCTGTAGAGACACGTGGCTATACATGACAAAATCACGACGATTTCATATATTTATCATGTCTTGATTGATAGACAACATTAATTTTCTTTTAAAAAAAGTGGTTTTACTAGCTGCTATATTAAATGCTGCGAGAGAAACTATGAGAAAGCGAATGGACTCAAGTGATGTGCCTCTAAAAACAGCAGCAAGCATTTTTTCTGACATTTTCTGCTCTGGTAGCGTACAGTATGTAATTTAATTACAGTGCTTTCACAAGAAAAAGCACAATTTGATTTCTGATGAATGAAAATTGCATCACTTAAGATTCAAGACATCACATGGAGACAGAATATTACCTTTTGATAGGGCTCGAACAACAGGAATAAGACTCACATAAAATCACAAAAGCGTATTCGTTAAGCGATGACGGAATGTGCAGAATGTCAGCAGAATTGTAATCGGCACAACCCACTAAGGTACAATTATGAAGAGCAAATATTTGTTCAGTAATTTGTCGTGACTGAAGTAAACACAACGTGACAAAATACAACATGTCAAGGACTATAAACATGACATACGTCACATGAGCAGCACATGCACACTGCAGTTGGAATAGAATATGCAGATACACACAGTTTGGTTATTTGCTTAAACAGTGCAACCTCTGCAATATATGTTTTCTCAAACAGCGGGATTGTTTTGGCTACTCAGGAAGCTCACGTCTTTATCTTGGAGCCCTGATAACCGAAGCCCTCCGGTGGTAACTTGGAATTAGATGTAACAATGACTCCTGTCTTGCTCCAGTCACAAACACACTATTGCCCCTCCAACATTCTCTTTAAAAGTGGTTTGACTTGACAGAACTGTTCCTGAAAGGTGTAAATCAAGATCTTGCTTAAAGATAACATTGTTGTCTTATTTCTTTAATTCAACTGCCTCTTTTTGTGATGTTTGAATTGGAATATATAATGTACTTTTGTACCAAAGCCAGTCATGATCATTGTTTTAACAGCACAGCCTGGTCTCATCAATCAGAGTACAAAAACAAAAACAGGAATATTGATGCACCAATTCCAATTTCTGATATATATTTTTTTAATCTTGAAGCCTAGATCCTGTCTATACTTCTTCTCTTACTGCAAATAAAAGCAAACTACCACAAAACAAATGAGCTACAGAGTAGATTATAAGCAGAATATATATACGACCTGACAGAAGTATCACCTCAGAGATCTTTGCTGTTAAATGTCACAGTTTCCTGAACGTGAGTAAGAATCTAAATATCACAGAAGCCTCACAAACTGGATATTTGAAGAAAAGCAGTTCCTGCAGAGAAATCAGTGCATTAACTTTAGCTATTTTTAACTATTATAGTTTGTAATGTGCGTGTCTAGCTTTCTCGGATGGCTGTTGACACAAAGAAGCACCTGAGATGCTCTCCGCTGCACCTCCGGGGGGATGAGATGGAGGCCGAAGGTGCTCCACAGTAGCATCGGCTCGTTATAATTAGAGTGGTTGAAAATTGACAGCTCCTGTAATGGTTTAGTGGGAGTACTAATGTATTGCAGCTGTCAAAGATGTGCGAAGCATTACAGCTACAGTTATAATTACGGGAAAAAACACCACACTCGCATACATGTGAATTATTTCTGAATGTTAGGGAATCAAAGTAAGGTTGGTGCTTCATTTAGTTTGAGATCATGATTTAAAATGAGATGAATTAGCTTTCCTTCAACACCTGTTTATGTTCTGTATTCTTCCATGATGAGACTGATAAATCAGACTCTAGCCTACAATCCTACTTTAAGTATTTCATGTACAACTGAAGCTTGATACATCTTGTTCATCTAATTGTTGCCCAAAAAAACATTAAAGGGGCAGTTCACCCCAAAATTTAAAACAGATAATTTCCCTCTTATGTGTAGAAATCAAAATAATCCACATGACTTCTTCTGAGCAGTTTTATAGGAACCATTTTCTGTCACATATATTTGGATTTTTAAATACAGTCTTTACTCCTCTATCAGTTATGTTTGCTATATAGGATATATTTTACTATATAGGAACTATAATGTCCAGCTGTGGTAGGAAATATCTGGTCAATCAATTTATTTCTGACCCTCTTTTTGAAGATTTACATCTTGAACATTTTCAAATGGGAAGTCGAAAAGTATTGAGAGTGACTAAGTCGATGTTGGTTCTGGTGTTTTTATGCTGTCTGTCGACAAGAGGACGAGTGTAGAATAAATCTTCTCTTGTCTTGTCCTTCACATTAACATGGCAAACAGTTACCCCACCTCCTTGATGTTATATTGATAATGCGTGTGTCCTTCTGACTGACCTGTTGGTTTCTGCTCTCTCATCAGTGAGTCCAGATGTGACCGGAGATCATAAACATCAACATCATCATCATCATTATCCACCTGCCGAGGATTCAGAGGCGGAGGGCAGATCCAGAAGCCTTGGACTGACGGGAGCCATCTGGGTCTTGATATTACCCTGTTTACATATGCTCCTGGCCTTGTAACAGCTGCCTTTTTTGCAGCATGAAACTTTCAGGACTTGATTTCAAGCTAATTAATCCAGAAATGAAAGAGCCAGCGGACGTAACGAGCCCCGATATGTGATGGAGCACCGCTTCTACACAGTGCAGGACACGGGAAGAGTGAACACTGATGGTTGTGTGGGGAAATTACACTGTGGCTTATATGTAAGAAAGCATTTGCAAATATCAATTACTTTTTTTATCAGTTACCCGGCATTCATTAACACTAATAACGACTTATTTATAACAGCCGATGACAAATCAAAAAAAAAAAGCATATGTTGTTAAAAAAGTTTGGTATTAATTTAATTGTATTCTGGACATAATATATAAGATCTGTAGATGTAAATAATCATTAATTTGTTTCTGTATATCCCATTGTAATGCACTGTAAACATAAATGGGGTTTTACTGCTGCTTACTCTTTATGCTGGAAATTGGAAAACCTTCTACAGCTCTTGCTTGTTGCAAGCCCAAATTAAAATGGCCTGTTATTTTAGACTTTCCTAAGAATCCCTCCTGTGTGACATTTTCTATACAAAAGTGTTTCCGATTGTGCTTCAACTCATTGTAGAAAACCTACTGTTAACTCTCATGTACAGTATGTACTGTATGTTATTACACAGTACAATCTGCTGAAGGGAACAAAGAGGAAATTCAAAGCGCCTGCTTCCCTTCGCTCGTAATGACTGCCATGCTGTCCACTGTCCATTTAATTGGTATATTTCAATTGCAAAATTGACCTATAAGGCTTCTGCTGAGAGGAATGGTGAAGCGAGAGGGGTGGGCAGGTGGACGTGAGGGGGGGGCAAGTGAGAGAATTTATACTCCTTTCTTCTTTAGAAATAGATTAGTTTTCTCAGGAGTCTATTATCATCCTTCAAATTCAATCCTCCTCTGCCTTCATATAGGCCTGGATGGGAGCTGATAGCTCCTGGTGAGCCACTGGTGAGGAAGAACCCAGTTCCTTTTAGCTGTTACCTGACTGCCTACTGCTGGTGTGGTACTAGCAGGTTTCTGTGCAGAGAAAAAGGATAATGATTTGTTTCACATATGCCATGCATGTCTGATCAATGGCTGGGAGAGAAAAGCACTCACCGGTGCTAAAAATTGGTTCTTTGGCTCAGGTATGCCTTGGAAATACTTGTAGAGCTTAAAGAAAAAAAAAAATCACCTTTTGAGATGCTGTTGCAGCTAAAATCACACTCTTTATTGTGAAATTCCTCCATTCATATAAATGTTTCATACATTCCACAGAGACAAACAGGAACAAACATTAAAGCTGCTACTGTAAATAGATGACAGCGTAAGAAGAAAAATAGCTGAATCATTCAATTATTGCTCGAAACAGCTTTTCATTTGCCAGCCAAAGGTACAATCTCCTCAGGTACATGTTTGATCAAATGCGATCATATTTTAAAAGCCTGTGACCTTCCTCACGCTGCAGTTGTCCTAAAGCATGCATAGCATTAGTCATTAGTCATTTTCACCTTTAATGTAGCAGGTTAGACTTTCATCACGATATAAAGTCAAGGCTGTTTGAGAGTCTGAAACACTTGAGTGGCTTGGAGCTTCTCCAACTGCAGTCTCAAGGTTGAGAAATGATAACTCTTAGATTAATTATACTCATCATTTCTTACTGTGAATTAAATCTAATGTCTGCATATGAGGCTTTTTAAGGTGAGATTCCCAAATGACAATAGCTGCTTATGGGCTTTAAAACAGTTGTTAAACTGCCTTTAACCCGTCACAACTGCTCCCCCGAACCAATTATATCACAGGTTGGCATAATCAAAGTCAGTGCTATTGTCATTTGAACAACTGTGTTAATGACACTATTAAAGAATGGTGTTCTGTCTCTCAACTGGATAACAGGCAGCCGGCACTGAGCCAAAGTTGCCTTGAGGCTAAATATATGTCAGGTCAAACTGGTCCTTTACTTAAAGGAAAGAGTTCAGTTTGATGTCTTATGTGATAATTACCACCGCATATTGAGACAAGAGGAGGGAAGGAAAAGGCCAGATGATGCTAATACCCAATGATGTGCACCCATATCCAGATAGGTGTCATCCTGCAGACAATGCATTGTGTCAGCACCTCTTGAATAACATGTTTTCTGTCTTAAAGAAGACCTTTTATGCTTTTTTGTTGTTTTTTTCCTTTCATAGTGTGTGTTTTATTGGTTCTTGTGCATGTTGAATTTCTTGAAAGTTAAAAAGGTCAAAATCTGCATCAATGAGAGCTCCTCTCTCCCACAGAAAAGACTGCTCCCGAAACGCCTCGTCAGTAGTCCTGACTAATTCTGTGACATCACACTACTCTAACTCTTATATTCACAGTAGAAGTGAAGCTAACTGGAAGCTGACATACGATAGAGTCAACCTGAGAAGCAGTGAACGGTTCTGGCTCAGGCGTGTGTGGACTGACCAATCAGAGGACACTGGGTATTTGGGAGAAGGGGCCTTAAAGAGACAGGAGCTATACTAACAGAGTATAGAGTATTTCATACAAAGGGGCAGCACTGGACAGTATGAGAAACTGATGCATTTTTTGAGCATTAGAACATGTAAACCCTTTCTGGTAGTAACCCAAAATAAAATGCTGAACATGAAAATGTTTCCTTTAATATTCTGTTCAGAGTAAATTAGTTATTTGAGAAAGAGAGATTCCTGTAAAACATGCAGCTCTGTTCAGATACAATCTGTATATTTTTCATGCAATAATTTTTTGATACCGCTGTCTTTAGCTTTGGTTCTCTACTATAACATTATAGTCAGGAAGGCAACTGCTGAGAGCTCAACAACATTGCTGAAAGTAGGTCAGACAAGCAGTATAACCACCAGGCAGGTTGTAAACAAACCCCCAGCTTAGTAAAACTTTTTGGGAAAATAAAATAAAGGCGAAACAGTAAAATGTTTATCCAAACAGTCCATATGAACTGTTCCTGGTTCAACTTTGACACTGTTTTCCTTTGCGATGATTTTCAGCGACATTAGCGCCACTGACCTCCAAATAAAGTTTTGACTTGTTTACATCCTGATATTCTGCCTGCTTGTGTGTGTGTGTTTTTTTTTTTTTTTTTTAAGCAATGTCAGTATGTTTCCACATCTCAGCAATTGTTTAGGTGGGTAGTTCTCCTCTCCAGAGTTCATGATCTGTTGTGGCATTAACGTGATTAGTTCTTCAGTTTCTTCTCTTGCTCTCCCCTGGAAACAGTGAGTTCTTGCTATACCTGAAATTTGATTTCTAAGACAAAATATAAGATAATTAATCGGACAACTGGCATATACATCTGTTCGGCTCGTTCTTTAATATATGTGAGATGACATATGCAAAGTTTCTATTTAAAAATAAAGATGCTACATATCAATTCCTCGTGATCTTCGGCCAGCTTCTTTCATTGCTTGACATGTGCAAGAAAACAATACATGAAGCTAATTTGGTCAGAAATGTCACTCTGCTATGCTCTGTCTTGACACCCTGAACCTGTGATCTCACCCATTGGCCAGTCCTGAACAAGGGCCGAGCAACACGTTGAGCTCTTTGATTTTTAACTTTGCTCTGTCCTCAAAGGTAATGTAGAGAATGTAGAGGCCTTCTTGCAGAGTACGTGCTCCCTGCTTACCTGGACTTATCTCTTCCATTCTTCAGTTCCTGCTTGCAGTCCAGAGGACATGACTGTCAGATGTTGGTACATCACATCGTTGCCTCATTCATGCTGTGATGCTGCATGGATAATTTCAATAAGTGGAACATGTGACTCAGTCCCTACTATAAAATATTGGCCATTATTTTTTCTACAAACCACTGATTGGTGCACATTTATACATGGCATAGGCGACTTATCATATTGACATTTTTACAAAACATCTCATATCACATTTACATTACAGGTTTATGGCCTGACTGTCATATCAAGAGCTAGAGGGTACTCGGCTGCAGTTTCAGATTAGAAGGCTGCCAAGCTTCTAACCGCTGGATATTATTAAGGTGACCATGTCCAGCAAAAAAAAAGCAGATTTTTATCTCCAGCCTTGTTTGTGCTGATAAAAATGGCCATTTTAAAAACAAAATCAAAACATGATCTCTCTTTTTTTCTAAACCTTAACCACGCTGTTTTTGTGACTAAACCTAACCAGAATGTGAGCATTAAACATAAAACTGAAGCGACAGAAATTACTGTAAAGTTTCAGCATATCTGTGGCTTGCAGAAATGTACATTGCCAACATTTAATCTGCCAGTGGGTGTCATCTGAACCTTTTCGTTTTCAGGAACCAGTGATTAGGTGATGTTCAAGTCACCAGAGTTCTCAAGCTCCATATTACCTTGATTGTTTACCTTGGCGCTGTTTTGCCAATAAATATAACATGTGTTACTCGTCTTGTATGGGACATATTGATTGTGCTCCATCTAGCTCACCAAAATAATATCTTTCTTTCAAGGCTGAACTGTGAATTATTTTTAAAGAGTGACTGAAATTGAACCACATCAACAAATCAACACAATTTAATATTACATTTTGGTCAGGGACTCAAAGTGCAGACGTTCTATGTAGAAACTCTGCATTTTTCATAATTGGGAGTTGAGAAATCTGGACAGTAATAATGTCGGACAAAGAGACCAAAAAATAAATGGAGATATTAATGAACTCATGCATTTAACTAGATGAAGATGGTTATTTTTGAACAGCTAGTATAGTCTCTCTGTGTAGGAGTGAATCCAATTACAATACTTGGTGTCTTCAAAATGACTCAGAGGTAGAGCCTCTGTTAGTCTGCACCATTGTCTTTGGAGTCTTTTATCTCTGCATACTGAAGCAGGACTCCTGGGACCTTCTAAGGAGAATAATGCTGAGCGCTGCTTAAACGTATACAGAGATTAATTTCATATTCCCATCGAAGTTTCTGTTTCACTCAAAATTATTACTGTGACCTTGACAACGGCTAACGTTTAGCCTCAACATAGACAGGAGCTTTAATCATCACAGTGCAGACGCAGACAGAGCTTTGTATTATTCTTCAAGTTGTTCATGGTAGAGTCAGTGTTTTCAGAGGCTTAGCTCTGCACACAGGACCTGCTTTCACAGAGTCAAGGAGATAAACTGTTGTGAATTATGAGCGAGGTCATTTTCAGCTAAAGAAAGTGACACTGCTTTTCCTGAACGAGTCTATTTGGACTGACATGATTTTTGCTTGCTGTCATGTATTAATAGTGTTAACAGAAAATATTTATGTTAATTTCTATACTTTTAATAACATGTTTTCCCGTAGCTTTCTAGAATGAATAAACTAAATGAACTAAGTAAGATATTTACAGTATTTACATGAGCCTCAACTGTACTTTGTATCTTGTGCTAATTAGCAAATATTAGCATGCTAACACGCTATGGTAAATGGTAAACACCATTAAACATTAGCAAGACAATGCTATCAAATTTAGGATGTAAGCATGTTGACATTAACATTTACTGTATCTCTGAGCACCGTTTAAGAACAGCCTCACCTTAACTCGGCCATTGACTCTTATTCTTGTTCAATTTTATAAGGTATGCATTCAATTAAAGGCAAATACATTCACACTAAGTTAATTCTGGGAGCAATAATAAGTCCTTGTATTTCCGTCATTTCTTAAGGAAGAAGTGGGTCACAAGAGCGTAGGTTTGAATCTCAAGCATCACGCAGCTCTATTTTAGGAAGCTTCATCTCAGCGTTCAGCTTGCCCACAGGTCCGAGGGTCTTTGCAGTATTGCGTGACCTTTATAGGTCAAATCCCTCCCTATATCAACCCAACACACACACCCGTCTACCACAGCTGAGCACATTTTCAAATAATTACTGTAACAAACTGAAGTAGGGACCAGCCCACAGGTGCAGGTCGGGTCAAGTCCTGCCATCGACCTGTTCAGTGTAAAAATGCAGAGATATTATGGAAAATCAGAGGTATATTTTTCAGAACATTCACAGCTTGGATTCAACAGTGAGGTTAAGAACCTGCATTTATTCATGACAGCGCTGTTTCTATAATTCATCTATTTCATTTTTCATTTTCAGACAAAAAGGGAACAGTTGGCATCAATGAGCACCTTGTGGAGACACCCTGCTGCCCCATAGGTACCTCTTACGTTCCTTGATGTGTGATTTCAGACATTAATGTAAGATGAAAGAACACACACACACACACGTCCAACCACCTGGAGATAGCAGTCTGTGCCATCTCACTCTCTTGTTTTCTGTATTTGAGACTTTTTTTTTCCTCGGCGAATGGAGTAAACAGTCCCATCAATATAGTGTTTTCCTGCTGTCTACCCACCCACTGCTTCCAGATTATGAGACAGGACTACAGCACAGGTTTCACAATAAATCCTCTCATCCTTTTCCCTCTCCAGCTTTCCTCTTCACTCATCTTCTTTTTTCATCATGACTTCCCTCCCTGCTCGTTCCCATCACCCTTTCCTCAGGTGGAGTTTTCACAGTGTGATATTTCACTGTTTTAGTTATCATTTCCTATCTTTCCTTTTCCTTTTTCACTGCCCATAAATGAAAGGATCAGAAAGCTAATATAAAATTCATATATTTAAATGTCTTGTCTTGTATATCAGCCGCCACAGTATCAGACATACGTGTCTTCCAGTCCGACCTGAATCTAAAATTGGCAGACTCTCAGTCACGTTAGAGATGGATTGACGGAGCTGGATTTATTCTCCACAAGCTGAGAACTGGGATCAGGTGTGAAGATAAATGACCGTAAATAGGCTTGAAATGTGTGTGCAGGAGTCGAACATTTATGGAAATGTTATTTGAAGTACTGCTGGGGATGTCATATGAACCTGCTGAAAATCTGGGACAGTTAGAGGGGAGACGAGAACGACAGATGACAGAAAACGGCAGAATTGAACAAATAGAAACATATTCAATTAGCATCATCTTAATTTTTATTCCAGGTTATTCTCCTCAGAACAAAGAGATTGAGATAAATAACATCAGAAACAAACAGATCCCTTCCTGGTGTGCTTGAATCCTGGAGGGACGATTGTTTTTCCTCCTTATCTTCATAGTCTTTATCCCCCGTGTCTGCTCTTGGAAGGTCAGTTGGCCACACAATGCAACATCGCTGAATGTGCGGCACACAACAGAGGGCTCGTTTGGCACACGGTGAGGCGAAGAGAACATGCTGTCGCTAATCCTTGAAAAGATCACATGTGCAGGAAATGCTTTCTGGTTAAGGCTGGCGGAAGAAAAACAAAAATAACACTCCCCTTATTTATCTATAATTAGAGCATTAATAGATTATAGTTATTAAACCAAGCTCCGGATGGGCACACTATGCTTCCGCATTGCTTTGTCATCATCATCATAACTCTTAAAATTTGGGGAGAAGTGTTCCATTTTATTTACTGACCTACTTATCCCAGCTCCCACAAGCATGGCTGCCACTACTAAGACCATCCCCATGGCCACTGACCCATTTGACAGACAAGCCAACCTTTAAAATTCCACATTTTCAGATCACATAAGTCATGCTTAAAACTCCTCCCAAATATTTCTCCTCTGCTGCACACCCTCACCTCAAACACCCCCCACCTCCTCAATTTACCACCAACTTCTTTTTCCCATAGTTCTCTGGTGCAAGGTGGGTGTCCCGCCAATCGTCAGTTCCTGATTGGGGTCTGACACATCCCCTCGCTGCATCCAGGGCAGACGTACTGCCAGTTCCAAGTCTATACATTATTCATGCCTCTTAATTAGGTAGTGAAGCAGCAGCTTATACTGGTGAGACATTAGGCAGATCGAGGTCTTGGATGGCACTTTCAACATGACTTCACTACTGCACACAAAAGCAAACATGATAAGAAATGGCACTGTGACAGAGGGTGAAGAGGATGTGATAAATTTAGCTGCTAGCAGCGATACTGTCAACATTTTAAGAAAGGTGCAAATGAGCACGGAGCACTCGTAAACACCAGTGCACACAGAGAAACCCAAATTGCAGATGGATATTATGCAGGACATAACGTGCATTTAAAGACAAGCAGGTTACATTCATTGGATGATTGCTCTTTGTGGTGCTTTTTTGTCAGAAATTTGTAGATTTACTATTTTTTGGTGGAACAGAAAAGTCTGTGTCAAATAAAACCCCACAGGAGAAAAATCAACAACATTCTCACATCTTCGATCATGTTACAGTTCAGTGTCACTGTCTGTCACCATTCAAACTTAGATTTGCTTGAAGTGGTCCCCTAAGCTGATCCACGGTCAACTATTAGCTGGCTATACTTTGGTAACCATTTTGCATGCCTAGAATGGTTTTATATAGATATTTATAATTCATAGAAACCCTGAGGGGCAAGCAAGTCTGATCTAACTTATTTTCTCTCCTGTGTTTATGACGTGACCTGCTGGGGGGAGAAAAAAACAATGTTTTGCCAGGATAATCCCTCTAAGATTCTTTTCATTTTGATTATCTCATTTGTTTCCATGCCTAAAACCGAGTGGAAAAGAAAATATTTTCTGGAGGGAAAAAAAAAATAATAATTGTAAGGTTCATTGTGACCACAAGACGCTGAAGTGCACAACTACCTATGTCCTAAATAGGATGTAAGGCATCCATGTTCTTCCAAGTGAGTTTAAAATTCCCACTGCACTCCAAACACTAGATGCTTCAATTATGTGTTAGGTGACTAGCGTGACTGTCATGTCTGTCCTTGGCGAGGAATGTGTCATACTCGCTGCTAATCTGCCAGTAATAGAATATACACTTTGGTTGGCACCATTTAAAAATCTCAGCATTGTAAAATGTATGAAAGTTCAAATATATCCACAATAAAAATACAAATATATATCCATGGAGAAGTGACTTCTAGCCTACTAATAGATGGATTCTTTTACTCATCTTTTAAAGGACATCTCTGGCCAAGATGTTTACATCGTTGCATTCTGTACACTGACAAGCTCTCAGCTTCAAATAAACCCTCTTATTAAAAACTGAATCATCATGACTCATCAGAGAATTGGATCGTATCATATCAAAAAGGTTAGGACGCTCGGTAAACAAATGAAAATAAAAAACGAACGCAGTCATTTGCAAACAAACTTTGTTTACTGACGACCATTTTACAATGTGTTCCTGATCCCATGTAAATCAAATCAAATCAAATCAAATCCATTTTTAATTATATAGCCCAAAATCGCAATCACATTGCCTCAATGCGCTTTACAATCTGTACAGTGAAAGCTGTACAGATTGTAGTAAAGAGTTTAGTAAAAAATGTTCCAAGTCCTTACGCTGATCCAGTGCAAACATGTTGCTTGCATCAAATTCAGAATAAATTAATAAAGGTGATGAGCTAAAACATTAAATATATTGGCTTTGTACTGTGTCCACTTAAGTACATGTAAAAAAAACGATTAGCAAAAGATCAGATTCCGTTTTATTTTAGTTTTTTTGCAGCGTCCCATCTCTTTTGTAATCGGGGCTGTAGGAGAACGCTTAAAACTCAAATCATATTTCATTAGCAACTTTTAATGTTTTAAAATTTCTTTCTGCCTCAGTTTACTGTGTTTTCAGTACACTCCTAAATGATTTGATTTGTTCATCCAAAACTAAAAAAGGACACAGTTTAAGAGCTGAGAAGCTAGAAACAGAAAATGATTTATTTTGATTCAGTTATCAAAATAGAGCTAGATTAATTTGCTGTCAATAGACTCATAAATTAATCATCAAATCCTTTTTGCTCTGATTATGATATTTTAAAATAAGTTACTGTGTGGACAACAGTGGATGTTTTTCTGTTGAACACACGCTGATTGTCATTGTGGGGATGATAATCAGCTTGTTAACTTTTGTAACGATCAGTTCCGCAAGTCTCGTCATTTTAATAAGATTTGTTTATTCATGAAAGTATCCACAAAAGGTTGAACACTGGCTGCAAAATGTATTTTCAGAGCCAACAACCCTGTGCTGCTTTCGGGAGCTAAGCCTTTTATTTTTCTCTTGTCAACAGAGAAAAAAGTGGCAGCATGCTGTACCTGTTGGCACTGGAGCCATATGCTTCTGACATGGCAGTATGCAAAACCTTGTTTCTTCTCCCCCCCTTTTTTTTTCTTTTTCTTTTTCAGAGAACAGATCAGCATGGTGACAGGCCTGATATCCACCGCGTGGGCTCTCGAGATCCCTCTCTTTCTAGAGTCAAGTGGTGGGTCAAAAGGGATAAAACCGTTTCCTTTCTCTTCCCCAATGCATGCTAATACGCAGTCTGTCAGTACTGAGGTGGCGAGGCCCTCAGGGAGGGTTTTGCACTGAACTATTTCTTGTCTGTAGAAAGATCAGGGAGGGTAATCTCTGTCTCTGCTATCCAGGACTGTTCTGCTGTGTAATTCAGTCTTTATCCTAAATCCGGAGAGAGAAAGACAGCCGAGAGTGCGAGGGGGAGCGAGGGAGAGAGATATGAGGGGGAATTTATTTGAAAAACCTCTGATGGAAGAAACTAGAAAAAAAAACCCATAGAAGCGTGTTTGCAAAAGCAACATGATTGCAAAGGGGTTAGGGCCTCTTCCGATGTAGTTAGATGGAAGTACATTTCCACAAAGACTCATTTTATCATCCTGTCAAAGCAGAACACAATAAAACATTTTAAACTCATTATTTAAGTTATTATAATTATTCCTCTTCACTTGTTATTATGAATTACAGGCAGCAAATGAACCCCCTCAATGACAATAAACACCAAGGTCATATCAATATCACAGGAACGAGCCGAGTGTGTTGGTGTATTGAACCCACTCTATTGGTTTTGAAGCTTAAAAACACAAAGAGTGGGTGGAGAAAACAACATTTGGTCTTCACAACAGATTTCTTTTTTTTTTTTTTACATTTTTATCGAAGCCTGTCCAAGAGGAAATACTTGAGACTCACACTGAAACGTATTTATGTCTTATTATGACACAGTACTGGGCTAAATCCATTTAATTGCTCAAATCTTGTGGGAGTGAAAATTGAAAAACCAAGGTTTAATTTCATAGGTCTCTATTTTCAAGGGACTTTTAACTGTCTCCAAAGCCCTCACACTATTACTTGTCATGTAAAAAGCAATTACAATCAGTGCTCCGATGAAATGTGTCATCAGAGAATCCATTAACAATGTCCTCAGACCGTAATATTTACAGTCACCACCCTACTTTCACGGGCAACACTTTTAGTTTTACGAGTTTTGGAGGACGATTAAAAGGCACCGCTCTTGCTGTCAGATCGCTGTTGTTCGGCAGTCTATTTGAGGCAGTTATGGTTTCACAAAGGTATTTATTGCAGTAGTATTGTTTCACATTATATTATACAAGTGTTTCTTTTGTGTCCAGGCCCTGCCTCTGACACTAGACTAATACATCACTGTTATTTAATTAAAGCAGCACCACCGCTCTAATTGTGTGGGTGCAGGAAAAAAAAAAAAGGAGGTGGTGAATTTGGAATAATACAAATAGATTTATATAAGGCTGATAATGCAAGTTTAACCTAAAGGAAGAGTTCATCAGCTGTTTGCCATGTATAGTTCGAGGTCCAGAGGACAAAGGAAAGAGCATTGTTTGGAGGGAAAAAGAAAATGTTTCCGTGGAAAGAGGAATTATGAATTATATTCACTTGCCATGCAGTCGAAAGGCATTTAGCCCTTTTTTATGGAGGTACCTCAAATCATGAGAAGAGAATTCATTGAGATTTAAGCATCGTAACAACTGAGCAGAGGACTGAAAATCCGCTCGAGGCCAATTCCAACTCTCAATTCTATGTCCAGCGAGAGAATTCTTTCACAATTTACACCGTGGTTGGTAATGTCAGCCCATATAAGAACAAGTCTACTTGCACAATAATTGTCTTGTGAACCTATTTTTGGGGTTGTTGTCTTTGGTATTTCTACAAATCCTTTCTGTGCCTTTCGTACACGTAAACTGCATTTTAGGTCACTGTTAACTGACCTTTCGGAAAACTCCCTCCGGAGTAAAGATATTCAGAAACTGTGTTTTTTAGTGTTTACGTCTGGGCAGGCTATTATTTTCAGCTCTAAGCAACCGACCAAGCAGAGTATACAAGTGCATTTTCAGTTACTTTAGTATGGACAGAGACTAAAAACCCTGTCTCCAGAAATACATGAAGTATTCCTACTTACTACTTAGGGCCCAGCCATCTGTCCCAACACCGTGAGGGAGCAGTTGTCTGACGTCAAACAACAATGGCGGCACCCATGAGGAGGGGGCAGGATGTGTTTCTAAACGACAGTATCTGTATCAGAATAGTGGATGGAATATCTAGATACCTTTCCAAGTAGAAAAGTGTCGTAAAATAAAATACACAAGGGGGTCTTCTGCCTCATGGGCTGTTTTCACTCCGATTTCCTTTATATGCAAAGAGGTTGCACTGCTGATGGTTCACCTGCCAAAGAGACATGTTACAGTCAGCCAAGTGTTTTTGTTAACCTTATGTATTTTGAACTTGGAACGCTTGTAGATCAGAAGTAAGAAAACAATTCCAACCTCTGTCCTTGGACCTTAACTGGGAAGCAGCATAAGTATAAAGCGACAGCTAGCAGCCACTTATCATTAGCTTGAAGTAAATGCTGGAAACGGCTATCTTAGCACCGTCCAAAGATAAATCTGCCAACCATCACCTCCAAAGGTCAATAACATGTTGTATCATGTTCATGTTGCCCATACTTCCTGTACTAATCTAGAATCTAGAATTACTTTGATACTGAGGAAAACTCAAACGATTCTCAGCCAAGTTCTGAAGTTGTTTCTTTTTCTTTTCTCTCTACGATTTAAGTTATTTAATTATGTTCATTTTGATGGACATTGGAGATAATGTATAATATCTAGAGCCCTACCATTATTGACGTATATCAGCTGATATACACACATTTTTTGCTGTGAACCCTCAAATTTGATTTTCAAACACTGCAGAATTACACTTGAAAGAATTGTAACAGAGGCAGGATATCTTACAGTTTAACAACACATGTTATGGTCTGAAATGACACCAGTGCACTAAAACAATAAACTTACTGGGAATTTAACTATTTTATTTATCCTGAGAATCGTTCTACATTATGATCTCTGCAAAAATGGGTCTCATATCGCCAACATATACGTCATTATCAATTTTATCTTTGATAGGCCAATAGCAGCTGTTGATATCAGCCAACTGATATATCAGTCGGTGTGAATGATATCCTTGGAAAGTGTAAGTCACACTGAATGTAAAGAGAAGTGTCATGTCTGTGTTTTCACATTTGACTGAGTTATGACTCAGGAAGAGAAGAACTCATTTTGATGCACAGTGCAGCCGCCTGGCACTTTGGTAATACCTTGAAATAAATAACTTCCCATTGTTTTGAGAACACAGGCAAAAATATTGTGTGAAGTGAAAGGGAGAGGTTTTGTGTCAAAGTCTGTTCCTCCCCTTTTATAGTGGGTTCATGTTAAGGTGAGTGGTAAACAGTTAAATGTGTGCTGAAATAATAAATAGATTTACTAATGACATTTTGAAGGAGGCCTAGTATGCAAGTTGTGCACGGTTTTGAAAGTTAAAAAAGGCCAAAAGAAGCCCCCCTCTCCTGCAGAAAACGCTGATCCTGAAATGCCTCGTCAGTATTCCCACTTTTAATTCTGTGTGACATCAAAATATATCATAATGCCTCGAAGTTAGTTTGATTGATTTGATTGATTTAGCACAGCTGCTCTGTTGTTGTTGTTAGCAGCGCTGGGTCAGGCGTGTGTGAGCTGACCAATCGGAGGAGACTGGGTTCAGGAGGGGGGCCTTAAAGAGACAGGAGTACTGCTGCACTGGACCAATTTTTAGCATTAAAGCAGGTAACCCTGTTCGAGTAATAACCCAAAATAAAATTATGAAGCTTAAAATGAGCTTAATATATCTCCTTTAAATATTTACCAAAACTCACCACATCATCTCTGCTGGCTGTTGGTACCAGCACGTCCGGCTTGCTGTTGCTCACATTTTCCGACAAAGCCACAGAAAAAGACTAATCACTGAAATTAATAGAATTCTAAAACTGTCCAGCAGTGTGAAAGATATTCACATAGTGTGAATGCAAAGATAAAGTGCAGAACAAATGGTTCCAATTAATTCCTTTCAAACTATGCCTGCAGATCAGATCGTGTTATAGCACTCGTACTGTATTCCTCCAGCACTACAGTGAGGCAGAATTAATTCTCTTTACAGTCACGGGGTTTTTTTAGCCAAAAGCAATCCAAAAATTATCAAGCGGATCCCGCAGAAAAACCCAGCTCTGTCTTTGAAATCCATAAAGTTTTTCGTATTGCATCTGGAGTTTCGCCCTTTCACACTTGCTTTTCCATAATTGAAGCACATAAATAATTGTACAGACAGAAAGAGAGATTATAATGAATAATTCTGGTTCAGATGTGAGGCCGCTTCGTCTTGTCCCCGTTGCTGTTGTCATGTGAAAATGAATAAATGGATGTTTGGGGGGGAGCTAAGATGTATTGAGCGTGGCTGTGCAGCATGCTTTTTTTTTTGTCTCTGTTTGGTCTGTCTGCCAGACGTCGTGCTGCCATCCCTGACTGACAAAACGTGACACTGAACCAAGTTTGTGACAGATTACAGGTAGCAGTTGATACATTAATCTCAACTGTGCTTGACGGTGCTCGACACTACCGTTCCTCTTTCACTACATCTCTTTTGGCTGGCGGACGGGGTATCTTAATTTTTTTGCGCCAGCATTTGCATTTCATTATGTTTCTAAAATCCAGGTCTTGTAACGTGCTGCAATACTGTAACACATGTATGTTAAGGTATAATGATAATAATAATTTCTATGAAAAATATTGTTCTATTCACAGACACTATATTCAGATATAAACTCACATAATCACATGTCACATAACTTGTTAAAATCAATCACAACTTATATGTTTTCCTTCTTAAGTAATCAGTAAAGCAATATCGCACTTTGTCAGGAGGGAGAGAACAAAAATTCAAGAAACAAAATAGGGGAGAGACTCAAGGACGAGTCATGAAAGAGGCTGTTTTTCAATTCAGGTTCATTAGCTATCATGCAGTAATAATTATTTGAAAGAAAGGATCCATTTCCCTGAGGAGCAGACTGCAATTTAGCCTGGAACTGTCTTAAATGCATTAACATCTAAAAGGGGACCTGCACTGTGATTTACTGTTTCAGTGGAGAGAATGAGTCTGAAATGTGGCGTCTTGCATTTTTGTGTAAATATCTGACATGCCAGTTTTAAGTGCTCATACAAATTACCTAATTTTTTTCTTAAATAGACTTTCAGTTTCACCTCTTTCGCTGAGCAGTTCTAAATAACCTGCAAGGTTAATTTAAAATCTCACCTGATATTCAAATATGTGAGCTACAAACTGTGGTGACATTCTAAGGGAGGTTTGGTCTCAAATGCCATCTAAAGAAAAACTTGACTAGCAAGCAACTACATTACATTCACTTTAGAGCCACTTTATAAGATCAAGAAAATAATTTATCTCCAATTCTGTATATGACGGATCTTTTTGACATGTCACAGAAGCAAATGGGCAAGTGTTAGACAAGAAAATAAATTATGGCTTAATTATGTGTATCAGATTCCTGAGGCCTTGTCCATGTGTAGACAGATATTGTTCTACACTGGTATCGTTCCCCTTCAAAGAAAAAAAAAAGAAAAGAAAAACCTGCCAATTCAACCTTGGTTTTACAAGATATGCCCTACAAAACAAGCATGCTGGTGTAACTGGGTCAACCTGCGTGTTGAATCAAATGTGTATATAATTACACAAAATCTGTTACTGTCTGACAAGAAAATGCCTCCATATCCAATATGTGTAGACTGTGTGTGTAGCTCGGAGCACCTCCTCTTTAATTTCTTCGTCTGTGGTCCCTACAATAAATGCTTTCTGGGTCCCGCACCTCTGCCCTTTGTACAATTCTCCTGTGGGAGAGGTGGGTGTCATTGTTTTATTCAGTTGACAATCATAAACCATCCTAATGTTTCTCTTTGTTTATTATATGTATTTCTGGTCTCAACCTTATTATTATGTCTGTTCCTGCCTAACAATGTGTACATGCCAACAGAGTACCATTTAAAAATAGTAGTTTTAACAGCTTAAAGCTGTTAGCTTGCAGTTATGACAAACCAATCTAACTTCCGGGTTTGTCAGTGTCTTTTTCTTCATTTTATTTGTATAGGAGCTGGAGTGGACAGTATTATTTACATGGAGGTTCTGCTTGTTGCTCATTCTGTCAGAATAAACGGAGATCATCTCCAAAGAGGTCCCAGTGTCACAGCATCATTCAAACCAACACAACGCAGAAGCACACCAGTCACACTGGGCCTGTAGGTGGCGATAAATGTCAACAACACATCAAAACACTAAAATAAATAATTGTTCTCCCCCATATGTGAGTTGATTTCGTTACATCCGATTAGTCTTCCCACACTTTTATAGCCTTTGTAGGTTTAAACTTTTAAAGCCATTTTATTATGAAGTAACAAATCTCTGTCTGTTATTCACATATGTCAAGAACCTTTCATCCCATCTGCTCCACACTTGGCAGGTTTGTTCCTGAGTAGTGAGCAGTGTCAAAATTTGGTGGAATTTGTACATGTTCAATACTATACATTTTGAATAAACAACATCTTTAATTTTGAATAAACAGTGGACATTGGAGGGGCTTCAGAGCTCTGGCTACATGGCTCTGCAGACATAATCAAAATTTAAATTGGCTCTGTGCAACAACTTGGAAGGAGGGGAGGTGACATTTTTAGTTTCTGTCAATAGTAGAACGCTAGCTAATGTTAGCGTTCAGGGTTACAATGTTAACTGTTGCTTGACAACACAGTTAGCTGCTCTGGGATGTTGCTCTCCTTAGTTGTGGTCGGCTCAGAAAGTATGGATGTAATCATCCAGATTTTAAAGATCATATTGATAACATTATAATGTAGAGACATCATTTGAGAAAAAATAAATACATAAAAGTATGTCCTTTCCTTAAAAACAACCCTATGATTATATAAAGCTATTACTCATCCAAAACTATGTTTTTATTTTCTCTGTGTAAGAATTCTGACGAATGCTTCCGACTCCTACCAATGTTTGTCAGTCAATAGTATAGCGCTGTTGGTATCACGTGGGGTTGGTGATTCGTCAGCATTAAGAGTCTTGTAGTTGCCAGTTTTTGAGGAAAAGAAAGCAACATAATAATGGCTGAGTTCTACAGCACATTAGCTAGATACTGTTAGCAATGTTAGCAAGTACAGAAAACTGTTAAGTGGTTGAATGTTATCAATGACGCCTTTAATTTCCCCTTGGGGATAAATAAAGTTATCTATCTTATCTTAAGTCATAAATGTCAAACAGGTTTGGTATTATGGAGGTTCCCACGATGACTCTGTGAGCAGTTCAAGAGGCTTAAGACTGGATCTGTAACCCCTTCACGTACCAGATAATCTGTGCTGAACAGCATGTTTTGAACGGGTACTGCCCTCGTTG
Source organism: Spondyliosoma cantharus (assembly GCA_900302685.1). Classification (NCBI taxonomy): domain Eukaryota; kingdom Metazoa; phylum Chordata; class Actinopteri; order Spariformes; family Sparidae; genus Spondyliosoma; species Spondyliosoma cantharus. Next base: position 9,034 of record OMLP01011109.1, on the reverse strand, counting down.
TGGTAATAAGAGATCTAAAGAGCTGAACAACAAATACACATGCTTTTCACAGGACAGCAATGAAAAAAACAGAAAAACTCGAGGAAACAAGGCCATTTTTTAATAAAATGTTTATTATTACCTTTGTATTATTTTCTGTATACAAGAATGTGTAACAAAAGCCCATTAAGCAATCCATTTTAGTCTTTTAAAAATGGTAAGGCATGTCTGCTTGTATAGCCATCAACTTCAGTTCCTCCAAAACACTTCAACCAGCGTGCACCGACAGCGCCAAAAAATCTAAAATGTGCTCCTTTAGTTATCTGATTTTGCAAATCACGACAGTACCACACTCACAGCATATGTTGTAGCAAAAGTGCAGCAAACGATTAACATCAAAATGGAGAAGACCTTGCATAACACGTTTTGTTCTAAACATTCTCTTTAAAAACTTCAGTCAACCACGATTTTACTTTTTTTTTTCAATTTTTTCCCAGTTTTTCAAATGCCAAAGAGAATGAATGAGACAGAAACAAAGAAATATGGCTCACACTCAAATTAAGATGAGCACTGAAGCATTGCAGACAGTGAGACTGTCTGACCAGGGTAATGTATTGTTAGGAGAGAGAGAGAGAGAGAGAGAGAGAGGAATACACAAGGCAGTGGGAAAAATGGCAAACAAATCTCTCGTCATAATGAGAGAATCCTGTTGTTTGTATCGACAAAAAGCTCTTTGGAAAAAAGTCTGCCTACTCCTGACACATTCTTCTGTTAATTCACTTTCTCTGCTGAGTTTTAGCAGCACCAGTAAAAAGACCAGCCTTATCCTCACTCATCCAAAACTCTTGTTGTTGCAAACACAGATCTTGTAGAGGTGCTTATGGGTGCATTGGACCTTTTTGGTATGACTGCAGATGCTTACTGAGTTTTTACACTTTCAAAAAATGTAGTCCTTAAGCCCCAGCGAGGAGGCAGCGGTGCCAGAGCTTCAACAATGCCAGTATCCGAAGCAACACGGCTAACTTCCTGCCTTATTATCGAACCCACACTGTACTGATTTTTCCGCCTCACTTCCAGCCCGGACTCAGAAATATCTGCCTCCACAATGTTTTTAACACTTTAAAACTGAATTAATATGTTCGACTGCAGCCATATATAAGACTCTACCATGCAAGTCTAATCTCTTCCTGTTGTATATTCGATTTATTAACCCATTGTAGAATCACCAAAGAACAACGGTCCTCTTAATGCAACTGTATGTTTCTTCAGGTTCAATTTTCTATTTTGTTATTTTGTGACTTTATTTTAGGAACCAAAACCACTTGGTTAGGGTGGGGAAAAGATCATGTTTGTGGCAACCAGAATAGGTATTTTGGTCACCACAGACATGACGGGATATGTCACAAGTTCTCCTCACAAACACACATTTTTCGGGGACACAGACAGGGCTGGAAATTGTCCTAACATCTCTTATCTCATCTCATATCCAGTCGTATCACGCTGATAGATGTTAAAACTCTGTGGTCCCTTGTCAGTAATAGTAGTAATAATAGTAATAATAGTCCGCCTGTAACTGTAACTCAAATACAGTCCTCTCCCCCTCAGATAATAAACACGTAAATTAATGTGATGTGACAGACTCTAGAAATGTCTGTGTCAAACGCAGTCCCAAATGACTTCAAATGTGAACATGTCAGTGGTTTGCAGAAACATTAACAGTTATCCTGGTGACTGGGCTGATTTGCGTTTAAGTCAGAACACTCTGTATTGAGTGTAGACATTTTTCTGAGACATGTAATGACTGCAGCAAAGATTGAGATATCACAGCTTCATTGAACAGACCATCATTTTTACATGAATCACCCTTCATTGCAATTATCTGCTATCGAGGACTGCACTCCTGGGTGGGAGAATCCTCGGGAAAACTGTTGCTGCACATTAGGTCTGCCAGCGAGTTATTTTAATAGTATTTTATTCAATATTCAGCACGTTATAAATAGTTTCTGCTGGACGCCCGTCCTGTCTCGCTACCTCCCATCTGTCTCGTCTGCCTGACTCACTGATGCAGCACCAGTTGGTGCTTTTGCTAATGAAGAGAGTTCATATCGGGATCCGTTTGTTTTCACCTCTGCCAAACATAGCTCTGTGGTGGGCCGCATGTGAAGACACCATGATCAGGCGGAGGACACATCAGGAATCCAGAATAACTTAAACAGCAGCGTCAACACCATTTTGGACTTAATATGATAGAGGGCGGGGCAAAATATAGATATTCTATTGCTATCTTGATATGAGACTTAACATCCTCTTCAGTTTGGCTGTCGTTATATCGGCCTTAAAATAACATTAAGATGTTTTTAGGCTGTAGCCATATTTTGAATTCTTACACTTTACTTAATCACTTTATAGTAACAAATCCAGGAGTATGTGTTACGTTTTCTTGGTTTTAAAACGTTTGTTACTGTAAAGAGATGTCATTTTCACTTGCCTTTACCTACTTTGTTATTTTATCCAGATTACTGATCACTACTAATCAAAATTCTCACTGTGTAGATATTTTTTGGGAGTACCATAAGTCATCCCTACAAAATATTGAGGTAATGGTTCAAAAATATTATGATACTGTGGAATTTCAAAATATGGCCACATCCTAAAAATATTTTAATGTTTTTTTAATGCCGTTTCACTAAGTCCTAATAGATAAGTCGACTGTGGTCCTCTCTCAGATAGCAAATTTGTTCCAGACACCCATCTTCAGCCCACATAGCATAAGTAATGATTCACATCTCATTGGGCGGTCCCCTCCTGTTTGCCAGATCTGAGCCACTAGCAGGCCACTCCATGGCCAGATGTCAGCCAAGAGGGAACCAAATGAACAAAAACTGGGCCAGATCCAGCTCACCAGAATAGAATTGAGTGTGGTCCAGAATTGGTTTCACTTCTGATTTATTTGGTTCACCCTTGGTTGACATCTGGTTATGCTATGGCCTGCTTGTGGCTCAGATCTGGCAAAAGAAAGTGGACCGCCAAAGTTTGATCATTCCACCCGGTGTGTGGGCTGGATGAATGTGTCTGGTGTGGGCCAGATCTGGGCTGCGGCAATCTGGCTCTCATACAGGCTTTGACCTTGAGGGGCTCAACAGGCTTGCTCAGTCCTCCCTGCAGTATGCACTGATATTAAGAATGGATTCACTGACTGAGATCTTCAAAATGTCATTCTAACTTCAGCTTTTCTCCAATAGGACCAATAGATGAATACACAATGGCATGAAGATGGCCTCCCCTCCCCCTTGCTCCAGTGACAGCCTATAATGGCGTATGTGGATTATTGTGCCATTTAACAACTGCAGAGCAAGACAACGCAATGTGATGATGTAATTGAACAAGAGGCAGTAAAAGCTCCAATGATGGAAAACCGTTTGGAAAACATGATGGAAATATGGAATCTGTTTGTTTCATGTATTCATCTGAGGAGCATTACAGTCCTTAAGCTACACAGATCTGATGTTTTCATCTGCCACCATTTTCTCATCCATGCGCTGGAGTACAAGCTGCAGCGGATGTCTAAGTCACATGCTTCATGAAAATGAACTGTATATAAAAATGTACCTGCATTGTTCTCTCTCCAGTGGACTACAGTGGGCAGTTTGGCATTAGGGAGGACCTTATGTTGATCAGTACTGTCTTTCCTCAGGTTCCGGTTGGATAGAGGCCTGTCGCACTCCACAATTAGTTCAGGCATCAGTGGTTTAATCGTGTCACGCTAGTTTTGGTGGGAGGCTGCTGCTCAGTCACCTTCTCTTGAAGCAGTTTCTGCAGGGAGTGAGGCAACGGAGGTCAAATGTTCCCATCTGTTCTGCAGTGGGTGCCTCCTGTGGGGTCTTGTATGAGCTCACTGAGGGAAGATGCTGTATGTAAGGACAACGATGTTGCTACAGCAAACTTTGGAAATACCAAGGAGATACCAATCTTTTCTGGTTGTTTGCTCATTTGAAGAGAACAGAGAAGAACTGCACTTCACCCTCACCTGTCATTTGTGCTGAAGAACATCAGATATTTTTTTTCAGGTGTTGGCGGGTGCTGCTCGATGCTATTTTCTCTCTTCCCTCATGCTGGCGACAGGAGAGGGAAACTCTTCTGTCACATGCTTGCTTTTTGGTGAAACTCTTTGTGATGCTCACAGCAAATATTAATTTCTTACAATGGGTTTCAGGAAAGGCCCCTGTTGAGACGAGACATTATTATTGGCTATGTGAAAGCATTAGAGGTGCTTATGAGATGATGGGATTGGATGCTGTCACTACCCAACTACCCACTACGCAACCACCTTGGACAGCTAGGTACGGTAACACCACTTGGACAAACCACATTAAAATTCCCCATAGCTCAAGTCTTGTTTTGTCTGTGGTCTGCATGAATGACTTCCCAAATAGAACGTATATCATCAGCGCGACAAATAGAAGTTGCGTCAGAAAGACGTAGTATGTAATAGGGTGGTGTTGCTAATTGTGAAGACGTTCTTAACAATAATAACTTCTTCCCAATTTGCAAATGTGCTTTTGGGGTTTGCTTTTAAAAGTGTGATCTACATGTCAGTACAGAAAAAAATGCTAATGTTTATGTTGGATAGCGATGTCTGGTTGCCTGCAATACCATGATAAATTTTTTTGACGTTCATATCGCTGTTATTGTGTACTGTCCAAATATTTGTACAAATTGTACATTTATGTTTATCATATGAATCTGGTGTGTTGGTGCAGGAACAGGACTGAGGAAACACTGCGGTAGTGACGGATCCTCTGGGCACCCTCCAGCATGTGGGCGGCGTTTTCATCTGCCCTTTTGTTATCAGTGTATGTTTGCCTCTTTGTTTGTTTCCCCAGAATTCCTACAACATTTCTGGGACCTGTCTTTTGTCTGCGACCAGAGGTCAGGGACATCAAATTGTATTTGTGGAGTGCGAGCTATTATAGAGCCTGTTGGAGGTCGAAGCCTGCAGGAGATATAATGAAGGTTATGAATAGTAACCCTAGCTCTAAGAG
>OMLP01011104.1:0-13592 GCA_900302685.1 Spondyliosoma cantharus | reverse complement strand
TGTACCTCTATCTTCTTCACGTTTTTTCTTCCTCTTCTTTTCTTCTTTTCCTTCCCTGGGCGCCGGATGGTTTCAGTCTTTTGGACATTGTGATTCCACTACAGTATCAATAAATCTCTCTCTTGGTTTTGGGGTCAGCTCGCCTCCCACCCACACAGAGGGCAGGTACAGTGCAACAAGCCAGGAACCCAGAAAAAAGGCCTCCCCATTATTTAATAGGCTTTTCAATGAAGTTATGTTGCTGTGGGCTTATATAATATTTTGAAATAATAGTAGTAATAGCACTGGTAAAACATTTTAATTTTTTTCCTCTCCTGTTTGCGGCACCCCCAGTGGATGAGAGAGCCCTTACCATTCGCCTATACAGCCTATGCCTAGGTGTATTTCACACAGGTGCCAGAGGAAATAACTCTCCATACCAACAGGTGGCGGTATGTCTTCGTCATTCCAAAATGGAAATTGGAAACCTGTGTTTATACAAACATTATTATGATATAGTTGTGTTTGCCTGGCATTTTCAAACCCCTGTCGCAAGTCTAGCCACTTTTAATTATTAAAGAGAATATTTCTGGTAAAAAAGTTGTAAAGTGCATTGGCATTGTCAGCCCCTAATCTTTTGGTTGTTAACTCATGGATACTACAACACGCACGTGTGCGTGTGTGCATGCATGCGTGTGCGTGCAAGTTCAGGGTTTAGGTGGAGTCATGTGGTGGAACTATGTTTTGTTAACAATATCATATCCATCCACCCAGTGCTTCCATTTTTAGGAATACACAGGGAGCTATTAGATGGCAGTGTTATGTCAAACACCAGTGTGTTTACTGGTTTGCTTTCTACTCAGGTCCTCATTGGCCTTTGATCCAGGCTGCATGTTTTAGGTTGAGACAGTCTGTTCAGCCCATTAGAGCTGACCTTTGACAACGAAAGTGGGACAAAGGGAAAGTATAGTCATTCAGACCACTCACCACACACACACATGCACACACAAACATGCACAAAGAAACACACATATATACACACATATATTTGGTTGCAATACTTATGCGTTTGCAAAATGTTGAACTGGATTCCACATCCTGCACATTCATCAGTGCAGCTCAATAATACAATGCTCGTGGATGAACTGTTTCACTTGAAACCACAGAAACCTCAACCTTCCACACACAAGACAATGGAAAAAACAACAGTGACTGCTCCGCTTGAGTTTGTCAGTGTGATTGCAAGTTAATGAAGTGACAGAGCAGGTCTCGGCTGAACTCAGACAGATCTGTTAAAATGGTGTGAGAGGAGAGGAGAGGAGAATAGTCGGAATGAGAGAAGAGTCACAGAGGTAAAATGGAGGAAGAGAAAGAGAAAAGGTGAAACACAATTCAACGGCACAAAAATAAGACGGAGAGCTATACAAAGTAAAGGAGCAGAGGAGTAGTTGTTTTACTAGAAGGTTGAGGCGGAGGTGCAGGCCTGGATCAGTGGCTGCAGCTCATCCCTCCTCCCTGTGTGAGGCTGAGTAGACCTCGATCTGGATCTAAGCACATCATTAAGGCAGCAGCACACACCCCTGGGGCTACACAGGCACCAGCCAGTCTGTTTTTTGAAGTGTGTGTGTGTATGTGTGTGTGTGTGTGTGTGTGTGTGTGTGTGTGTGTGTGTGTGTGTGTGTGTGTGCACTTGCGTGTGTGTGTGTGTGTGCATGTGCATTCACGTATGTGCGCATGTGGGTGTGGTATAGTCAAAACCGGTCCTCCAGCTTTGTAGGGACCAAAATGCTGGACTCCATAATATACTTTGTTAATGTTAACAAGGATCACTGAAGTGCGTTGTTAAAGTGCAGCTTCTCTCTGTATAACATTTTGTATTTTCCCGTGTGTGTGAATTCAGACCAAAATAAAATTTCCTTTCCTCTTTACCCTGCTGAATTATAGTGCTTTCATCTGACAACATGCATCCATATTGCTTGCTATGCTTCTCAACATATTATGAGCCAAATCTGGCACAAGGTGGCGCTATAAATAACACAACAAAATTGGATAACGGAAACATTTGCCAAGTCAAATTGACTTGAAATTTGACACACAAGTCCAAGTGAAGGTGCCCTACAAAAAAATCCTCTTGGATCACATACGGCCACCATATTGGATTTGTGCTAATTAGCATAGACAAGTCACATCTACTTTTTCATATTTTACGCAATCAACACAAACTTTGGGTCCCCCGAACTGTTATTCATTCACTATGTGTTTTGGTTGGGTCAGCACGTGTATACCGGGACTTGTCTCCATGCCAACTATACACAGACAGACTGTTACTGGGTCACTCACTGCTGCTAGTGCAATTTTTAACTGCAGTTCGCATAGTGACATTTTGCCGGCTGTAGGAGTCTAGATTGCACAAAAATGGCGTGTTCCAAGTTCACTGCTAAAAGAAAAGTTGAAAGTCAATTCAAAGAAGAATGGACTGAAAAATTTGCATTCATTCTCCCTCCAACCAGCACAAGATCCATGTACTTAATATGCCAGGAGACTATAGCTGTGATGAAGATTTCCAATTATGAGACAAACATAGGAATTTTGAAGAGACATTTCCTCAATATTCAGAGGTAAGAACAACAAAAATAAATGCGCTGAAATCGTCATATCACGCTGCAAGCAGGATTCTTGTCACATCTATGACACAACAACAAAAAGCAACAGAGTGCTCACTTAGAGTGGTGTGGATTTTGGGTAAGCACAAGAAGCCATTCTCAGATGCAGAAATAATAAAAGAATGCATAACTGAAGTGATTTTTGAATTTTTAATATTACAGAATTAGGTCAATAAATGGACCTTTGAGTCATTGAAAAAAATCTTTGTGGCCTTTTGAGATTTGTATTTGAGTACCGCTGGTATAGAGCATTGTGCGACACAGATATACATTTCTGTTATGAATGAGCAAGACTGGTCAAAAAACATTTGACGTTATCAATCATAATGTCATCTCAAAAAATGGCGCTTCCAGCAAATTTGACATAAATCAATAACCATTGGTCCAATCATCATGAAACTGAATAGATAATGTTGAGCTACAATTGCAAATAGGTCTCCTTAAACATTTTCACCACGACCCATAGGGGGCCCCACAAATGCCACAATTGTGTATCTGAAAATCTGCTGGACAAAATTTCACAATTTTTGGGATGCACAGACTGGTAATGAGTTTTAACCAACAACTGAAGGGGCGTTTGATTATTGATTGGTGCAAGTGGGTGTGGCCTATCACATCACAATCATAATTCATCATAATTAATTGGTCATAGCTCAATAACCATTGGTCCAATCATCATGAATGTCTGTAGACATCTTTTAAGGCTACATGTGAGAATGAGCCTACTAAAGCATTTTCAGCCCGACCCATAGGAGGTGCCAAAAATGCCACAATTGCGCATCTGACAATCTGCTGGACAAAATTGCTATTTATAAAATCTGTTTGTCCAATGTAAGTCATGTCTGGTTTTAAGCAAATAATAATAATCATCATCATCATCATCTTTATAATATACAATTTTAATAACTTTAAAAAATAAATAGTTACAACGGAAAGAGCCAAAAAAAAACATGTAGAGATTCAAACACACCCACCAGGTATAACGTAGGTGAAACTTTTGATAGCTTTTCATCTTCAAGGTCTGAGGATGATACTGACTGAATGTGAAGTCTGTGGTGTTAAATCTGCAAGAGGAGTTAAACTTGTGGAGAATTCCAATTACATGCAGAGACTAAAAATAAGAAAAATAATAATAATCCTAATCTATCTTTATCTTAACTCAGAGTGAAGCATATAGTTGAATCCGAAATTACTAATAGACAAAGCTCCTTTCCTGTGGAAATGATGCATGGATGAAGACATTTTTACACTTGGAGATCTACAGTATATGAAGAAAACACAATTTTTTTATTAATTTGTCCTAGATTATGACCTTCCCAGATCAAAATTCTGGCAATATTTACAATTCCAACCCAGAAATTCCTCTCAAAATTCCAACATTATCATTAGCATCACTATGGTGTTGGGAACAGGCCAAGAGGCTTCATTTTATTATTCAAAGTTCTTTGGTCAGGCCAAAACAGTAACTAATGCTCTAAAGGGTGCCTGGGAGAGTGACCTGGGCCTTTCACTGAGTGTAGGGGAGTGGAATCAGATCTGTGGAAATGTCAAAACACCTTCTTGTCTTCACAGATTAGGCCTTAAGGACTCAGTAGAGTGCTGGAGGTATCGTGCCCTAGACTCAGAGGGTACCTTAATTGTCCTGTGGGAGTGCCTGGTAGTCAAAGACTTTTGGAAGCAGATTTACAAATGTATTACAAACATTTCTGGGGACAATTTTGATTTTAAACCAAGGCTGTATGTATTGGTTGACCCTCTACAAGTGGCCCATTGTAGTGCATCTGATTGGCTTGAGGGGGTGGAAAACACCAGGGAACATATTATTCCAGGACTGGTTTATTGGAATCGGTGGAGCTGCCTCATATGAACAAATGTCTGATAAGACTGCCTATAGGTGAGACAAATATAAATTTACATATGGCGAAAGTACATAATTTATCTGGGTTTTGGTAACAGGGAGTGACCAGTGCTTGAGGTGGTAGCACAACAGGCCTGTATATTACTTGGAACGTATTACTTGGGATATATGGCATGCTACTGTTACCAAACAACCATAGGGACATTTTTGTAATTTATTTATTCATTTAATTTGTTGATGTTTGTTAATTTTAGCTTGTGTGTATTGTGTTAAAAATTTGAAAAAATACAAGACATATTTCAACAGGAAGACTTTTTAGAGTTTCTGGGGCTTCACTGCAAACACACATTCTACTTCCTGTAGTTTGGGGTCAAGAAGGTGATAAATAAACTCCAAAGTCAACTGGTAGTCAATGCAGAGAGGCAGGATGATCCCATCTGTCCTGTGGGAGGCAACGTCTGCCAGCTGCCCATACTCAATGGATGGATGCGAACTGGAAACCAGAATAATCACCACTCTTCTCATCCAATCTGAATGTGGCTGCAGGAAGTGCACACTCGACCCGCAAAGCCTCAGAACAGGATGGAGGCACCCGCAGCGCACTGGAAGGACGGTGGGGGTTGTTGGGGCCTCAGGGTGCTGACAGGGGCGACCAATCCACTAGACACAGTCCACCTGTTAGTGGTGTGTGTGTGCGTGTGTGTGTGTGTGTGTGTACATGTTTATGTGTGTATAAGGTACTGAGATGTAAATCCAAAAGTCAGTTTTCTCTTGCTTCAGTGCACACCTTAACCACACACATTTTATAAACCCTAAAACTTGTTTTAATTTAGTACTGTTCAAGCACACAAGACCATCGGGCAGAAGATTGCTAATTTCTGTATATATTTTAATAACTGCCACTGGGTTGGATCACAAAAATTAAAACTATTTTTGATTGTGAAATGCTGAGGATGAATCGAGGAGTCTCACAGCCGAAAGAAAATAAAAAGAAGAAACCTGGTAGTCTAGTGGTATGGCAGCAGATATTTCTGTATTACCAGACAGCAGCAGAACAACTGGCTTGTGGGCTTTTTTTCATGAAAATGTCTAGGGAATGTTGATAATTTTAGGTTTAGCTCAACAAAATCAGTATTAGGGTCATTCCATGTCAACTCACATAGGGCCTCCCAGTTCATTTCATGGAGTTCCTCGATACAAAATCGTGTTGAAACATCTATTGAATTCATGGGACTTTGTAAAATCTTATAGCTGTACTCCAAAAAATGTTAAGTTACGAATTTTTGAAGTCTAGCCCTAAATTGCAGCATTTAAGTGATTCTGTATATGTATATTCTAAACCTTACCGATCACTTATTTTTCACTAGTTTGAGTTCACAGAGTACAGCTTTTGCACACCTTAAGATAGACAGGTGCTTGGGAAAAGACCTAGGGCTGACAAAATCAGGAAAAAACTCCTGCACACTGTGCGCTTCATTGCAATTAAGTTAAATGACAACAGTGTTTCAGTACTTAGACCATCATCAGGTTATCTTACAAGACAACAACAAATTGAGAGATGCTATATGTTCATCCATTAAATTTCTTTGAAATGTGCTGTAACATCACATTCAGTGGTTTCTATAGATATTTGTACTGTGTTACATCACCTTTATTGCATGTAGGAGATGTCATCCTGTTCTTTGTGTCTGGAAAAAATATTAATCTTACTCCCCTAGCTCGAGACACATATCATTTGACAATTTCAAACTCTCTGAGTAATTTCTGACATAATCAAGTTGCACTGATACAATGCAGAGAGTCTGTGATAATTTCACCTGAAACAAATTGTAAAGGAGTTTGACATGATTGTGAGATCATGGAGCCCTGCTCAATTGGAAAATCCTAGACGCTTGGGCCAACTGTCACAAGACAGCCTTTGAAGAAATGTATTTTATTTTTTAGATTGGCTGAGTTGGTTATTTCAGAAATCAGTTTGGGGAGTTTAAACATGGGAAATATTATATGTATGTGTATTGAGCTAAGGAACTGACTAAGAAGTCAGTGAACACAAGCAGTCATCAATCAAACATGTTGGAAAATATGTCTTCATGTTAGACAAACTTGAACAGTGAACAGTAAAATTATGACCCAATGTCTGTTGTAAAAATGATTCGATTTTCCAGCAGTTAGCATTTTCAAATGTAATTGTTTTAATTTAAAGGTGACAAAAGTGTGACATAACCAAAGAATATGATGCAAATTTGTCAGCGCTCGAATAACTACTGAAGCATTAGTTCACACTTATTCTCTTCCTGTGGCATAAGCATGAGTAAACATATGTGGTAACAAGTAGAAAGATTGCTGAAATTAATCCGCATGGTACAAAATTAATATTTGAATATTTTCATTTATTTTAGATTACAAAAATACACAGAATTGGATAGTTAGGTTGGTTGTGAGATGTTATATTGGCTTCATAGGAAACATTTAAACTATAAAAATACACCCATCATTTAACACAGTGTTAGAACACTGTATTGTGATGACTTTTGTGGTGTTTTGTAGTGATTTTTTCAGTGCAGCAAAAATACACCTCACCATTCAGTGTTTCACAACTTCAACAGACAATTAGGACAATTTGCCAGATGGAGAAAGAATTAAATTATCTTTCAGACAGCTAGCTCACACACATCACCGCAGCCAACATTTACAACCATTTGTATACTGTCAGTGTGAGAACATGGTGACTACACATCAAAAACATTACAGAGATGATTAGCCATGCACTTTGCAGAACATTTCTACAGATACAACAACACTTTTTGTGTGGGGCGATGGCTTTCTGTTCAACCTGGGAGATATGTAGAGGTTGTTGCAATCAACATGCTGGCATTTGCACACACTCATGTTAGACTGATGGTCTAATAGTATGGCCGTGTGATGGATTGTGTTTGGTCTAAAAAGGGACGTTTCACATTGTCCTCAGTGATTAGCTGTAGTATCACAGCTCTGTTGTTGTGTCTGTGATTTCAGTTTTAATGACACATGTTGCCATAATTTGTCAGCACATAGCCAACTGTGAACAGGGACAGACCAAGTGTTGATAATAATATTGTATCATTGACGCTGAACAATTTGATATATTTATATTTGACTATTTGCAATCCATTAAAACACTTCTGTTGTTCCCGTTTCATAGTATGTGCATTAATAAAACATGTAAAATGTGTTTTCTACAGGTTATTTCAATCTAATAGTCCTTGGTATAATTTTTAAGGTGGTTTAATGGTTTATAATCAAAGTCCATTCATCATCAATGAAGTAAGTGTGTTTGATATAAACTGCCCTGTACAGAAGATGAAACATGAAACTGTATTCCCAGAATGTAAACTATACATATCTTGGATAACCTTTGTAGTATTACAAAATACACTTGATACTCAAAAGTATTGTTAAATATTCAAATGTAGCTACAGCTGTTGTCTTCATTATTGAACAACCACTAGCACCAATGAATGATGTGACTCAGACAGAAAGATTCTCAGACAAGGTCATATATTAAAGTTTTATTCACATTATGTTAGTTATTTCGCTGACTTCCTTCTAGAAAGTTATAGTGACATTCAATCTGGTAAAATACACTGTTGCCTTGAATAAGCATGGATTTCTCTGGGTTTAAACTTGCAAACGGTTTAGTCGTTTTTAGACATTTTAATGCAAAAATGTTAGATAGTTTATCTTTAAATGCTGGTTTATGCTGGTTTCCTGTCATACCTTTCAGTGAACCACACTAATGTCACTTCAGTTAACTTTCAAGACCACACAACAGCAAAAAGAATATGCCTTTTCAAAAAGTATGAAAGTATCCAACAAAAAAATTCCACTTCCTCTTTCAAAACACATGAATGTGTACTGCCTGACTACAGTACAAACTCCCCAACTTCCTCTTACTGCTGACCATCTGGGAGATGTTTTAGTGGCTAGTTCACTACGTTCAATGCAGTCTTGTGGCCTTTTTATCCTAGAAATACATACACAAACAGCTCTGGCTAATGCTGAAATGCCACAATCACGTAAGCACAAGCAAAATAACCATCAAAAATGTACTGTTCCGCTGTCCTAAAAAGTTACCCAGTATTACAGTTAATTCGATTGTGTTCTTTATGCGAACATTAGCTGGGAGGAGTGTGTTGCTGCTGCAGCAGCTCTTTAATTTGGAAAAATAGTAAGGAAATGAGTAAATGTTATAAAAAAAAATAAGGTTGAATTTTAAATTGTAAGTGATTGTGAAGAATTAATAAAACTATTTAGTTTTGTGGTATGTTTTGAACAAAGGTTGGCATCTTTACATAAGCAAAGCTGAACAGTTCTGCATGCGCAACTTGTTATATTATGTGACATGTAACGAGCTGGGTATTTACAGTTTGTCCTGTCATTCGCTCCGTGTGCAAGGGCCAAGGAGTTGCATTTTACCAGACCTACACACTCAAAACAAGTAACTAAGAGTTACAGCAAGGAACAGAAGGATTAGGATTTCTGCTCTGACATTTTCAGTGGCAACATTCACAGTGGGGACAGTATGACGAACGTTACAGTGCACAGCAACAACATTGAATAAACAATCAGCCTACCTGGTTGCAGGCTGTTTTTACCCACTCCAAATGTGTCCTGTGCCAGACTATGGGCTGATGAATATGGAAGCTCATTTCTGCCAGTTAAAGAAAAGGACAAGATGAAATCTAAACTTGATGAAAAAATATTCCCATAGTATGTCATAATTATTAGAGAAAAAGCCATAATCATGAGATAAAAGGCAGACATTATGAAATAAAAAACTGTTTTGTCCTCAACTGGCTGAAATTGGCTTCCATATAAAAAGGATCATATCAGGGCAACAAATAAGTCATGTATGTATGTGAGAGAAGCTATTTTTTTCTGGGTCATTGTGATGCTAAAGATTGTTTTAATAACAAGATTTTCAAATTCCTTTTTAATGCTGTTGCCTCGAGTAGGACCTATGCATAACTCTAGTATTTATAGAATCCATGTAAGAAAATGTTCCACCTTAAAAGATGCTGGTAGTCAGTGTGAATTAGCTGAAAAGCTACAAGGGTAAAAGTTCATGATGTTGCTTGTTGTAACGTAATCATGTGCATGCATGCAAGCACCTGCATGTCTACACACACGCGCTTGTGTCTTAGGTATACTTAAACAAGTGGCACTACACCCCTGGTCAGAGGGGTTGTGCTTAGTGTAACTGAGTTATCAAGCTGCTAAAGCAAGGTCAGAGGCTGTGAACTGGGACCACAGCACATTGCTGTCATCACTTACCATACCATCTACCTCATGTCTCACTAACATGTAAGAAAACACTGACCTTTATCAGAATGAACACAAACGATGACATGGCTATTGTCAGTGGGTTCGTATTTGAAAATTTTGTCTGCACTGCAATTCTTAGCCACTAGCTTGCTAACAGCTTTAGGAAACAGCCGCTTAGTCCTGTGGAAGTCATAGGCAATGAGTGCAAGGGGTAGAGTGCATGCAGGCAGGCAGGCAGGCAGGTACGTAGCAATTGACCTTATTCATATGGCGACCATTTTCTTCCGGTATCAAGCTCAAGGTGGGAAGCTCAAATGTCGCAATGCTGTGTTAGCATTTGAGACTCATACACGTAGGGAATCTGGGAAATTATTGTCATTCACAGTTTCCTGGTTGATGACCGACTGAAAATACAATAATTATGAAAATCCGCAAGAACATAGTAAAATAATATATTTAATAACAAATTAAAGTTAGTTTCCATTAGACAACAACTAGGTTAATGTTAGCATGAAACTACTTTTTTAGCTTACATTCCTGTTCGATTGTGTAACACAATAGGATAAGAAAGGCACCCTTTATTTCCGAAATATAAACACACATCTTGTACATTTAAGCCTGAAAGTGAAACACACTTGAGGTAATCCATCAGTAATATTTGCTCTGAAGTGGTTGAATGTTAATGTTAGCTAACAGGTTATCAAATCTGTTGTTTTATCTTGTCCAATATCCATCTAGATTTTAGCTATCATCTTCTCAGTTGCTGATCAATTAGTATGGCTATCAAGTGGTAAAAGACAATAATCTGTCCTAGAAAACAGCAGCATAACATTATTCCAGTATTTGAGCTTCCCACCCTGAGCGTGACATAAATGGCCGCTGTGTGAATATTGTGTATTGAACACTGTCATCATAGCTTATGCTGCAGTATCCATATTCAGTTCTCACTGAGTTTGATTGATCGATGCCAACAAGGATCTTCCTCTGTGGAAATTCACATAGCCACCATCCGTAATCCCCCATCGGAGATCCCAGTGACAGGAGGGTTCTTCATCGACATCTAAAAGGTTCATCTTCCACTCTGAGGGCTTAGGCGAAAGCATCAAGCATTCCCAGTTTCCTCCCCAATCCTCCAAATAAATTCAACAATTCCTCCCATCAGCCACTCAATCCATTCTTCTCGAGAGGTCAACGACACTGAACCTGAGTGACAGGAGGAAAGTTGTGTGTCATTGGGTCTGACAGGAAGTAGCATGAGTACACATGAGACTGTGCTTAAGTTTTTGCTCCACTGCAAATAAAAGCAATGTGTAGAAAATACTAACGCAATTGCCGAACTTCTCAGCCTCCTTAAAAGAGCCATGATCACCACTAGCCTAAGTAAATATAACCACTGGTTCACACGCAGTAAGAGAGATAGAAACAAAAATAACCAACTGTGACATATATGTTTACCATGTCATCTTTAATCTAGACTCCAAAAGGAATCAATTGATCTCTGCAAGTTAACTTCTGGATCTTATCTGCCTCAACTGCAATGAACATCTATTTACAAGCCACGACTAGTTAGCAAGTCAGAAGGATAACCAGCTTGAGAGATGGTTAACCTTAGCTGGTAATAGCTAACTCTCTTTCATATGTCTATACTGCTCAAATGCAATATTTATTTTCACACATCAGATAAGGAGATTGATTATTTTCTAACTACTTCAGCCTTAACCTTAACCTCAGCCTTAAACTTAATTGATTACTAAGCTAAGCTAACTTCTTCAGCAATGATGTACTGTTGATTTCATTCTGCAACTTTTTGAAGAAACCATTACCATAGGGAAAGGCGGTGTGACTTTTTGAGGTATGACCTATGACATGTATAGAATGGTACATTGGACTCATAGTATAAAATAAAAATTCATATCAACAAATTATAAAAATAATTGTGATAAAATATTCTCTCTCCCCTCTTTACCTGTCTGACTCCATACTTTTCACTATCCAGGAATGGATTAAATGACAAAAAAAAAAATCTATTTCATCTTTAAAAAAGATGGAACTTGGACAGAATTTTGTAAAATAATAAGATAGTTATGTTTCTCATGATTATCATTTGGTTGCATTGCTGCCACTGACCAAGTTGAATGACTCATGTTGACTCATGTCCTTCATTATTCATGTAATTTATTTTGCATTGATATTTAGATTAAGCTTTAAACTTGAACAAATCTTGATTCATTTGTCCTGTATTTTTGCTTCAGATGGTAAAATTGGATGGTGAGACAAGCTCAACCCACTTCACAAATAAGTTAGTAGTTTGGAGCCCCTACTTTTACTATGTTGAAAATTCACCGGTCTATCTACTTGGTGCTGTTTATAGCACTGCCTCTGTGTTTCACTAGCTATTAAATCCACCCCACTTGCTTATTACTATACTGATACTAATGCCAAAATGAATGAAACTCCATACCACATTTCCGCTGCTGCCTTGCACCCAGGCGGACTGACATGCAGACTGAGGCAATGTTATGGATCCCAATGATCTTCTGGCCAGACCCGCCCTAATCCGCTTCTCATTGGTTGGCTCTGTTGCCTGTATTCTTTATGCTTGACTCAAACTCTTAATTCGCCCACAGTGCCTCTAATAATGTCTGTTTTCGGGTGTTTATAAGCTGTACTTTTGCGGGTAAACACACCAGTCTCTTTGGCCTCTCTTCCGGTCTTCTACTGCTCTTCTTGGGGTCACTCATCCTCCACTCCTCCATTCTTCTCTAAGTGTCTCAGTAGAGCAAGATAGGCAGACTGCCACCAGGCTGCTGGGCTGCTGCTCTGCCACTCAGCCTGTCTGCTCTTCTGAACAAGCCCGGAGACACTGCAGCTGCAACAGTGTTTATTTTAAACAGTAAAAAGACAAGCTCATTGCATTGACACCAGACAGCCACAAACATACAGTTAGGGGCTGACTACACTGTATGTGTGAGCAGTGCATCCCAGCTGACAATGAGCTTTTTAAGATATTCATATATGTGGTCTAGGGAACTTCCTCTTGATTAAATTGAAAATGTAGGCCATACTGATATTTTTTCTCATGCTACTCTGGCATATCAAACCTCCTGTTAAAATATTACATTACGCATTTACAGAAAAAATGTAGGAGTGAACGCAGAAACCTCAAATAAAAATGTCTCACCCACATTTTAAATGCTTCCTATGCCCATGCCCATGTTCATTCGAACAGATGTGGATTCAGCAGCATGTAATTACTGTTTCACAACAATATTTTAAGAACAGTAATAATTTCATGTTCAGCATACACATTTAAAAAAAAAAAAAAAACTTTTTAGCAAAATTTGGTCTAGTTTTAAACTGTTTTAATATGGCTTTTAAAGGTGGTACAGAGGATGTTTAATTTCTATCATATTTTAAACCCTTGTTAAACCTACTGGAGAGACCTGTAGCAGCCCCTTACTTATGAAAAAAAAAAAAAAAAAGTGAAAATAAATATAAAGTGTGGACGTGGTGGGGCCCAAAAAACAGTAGCCAATAAAGAACGGCCGTTCAGTATTGGTCGTTGAGTACGTCAATCAACTGTCTTTTTTTCACAAGTGAGCTACGTTTGTAACGTACGTAATTTACTCAACCCTGATGATGCGCAGCTGAGGACATCCTGCGCGCAGCTGTCAGTAGTCAACCAGTGATGTCAAGGAACAGCTTACTGGTATTTAAACTCAATTGTAAAAGCTTTCTCCACACCAATTTTGATGATGGCAGCGCAAAACAAGCCCAGAGACCGCAAA
>OMLP01011101.1:0-18662 GCA_900302685.1 Spondyliosoma cantharus | reverse complement strand
AGCGCGAGCAGCTCGCCACACCAGACGGGACCGCCACATCAGCCTCCTGTTCAGGAAACAAGGGGAGCTGAAAACCATTAATAACCGTGAAAGGCGACATACCAGTGGCAGAACTGACGAGGGAGTTATGAGCGTACTCCACCCAGGGTAGATGAGTGGACCAAGAGACAGGGTGTCTGGCGGAAACACAGCGCAGGGCGGCCTCCAGGTTCTGATTTGCCCGCTCCGTCTGTCCGTTGGACTGGGGGTGATGGCCCGACGGGAGACTGGCTGATGCCCGGATAGCCGTGCAGAAGGCTCTCCAGAACTGTGAGCTGAACTGAGGTCCCTGGTCTGACACAATGTCCACCGGGATACTGTGGAGCTTAAAAATGTGTAACACCAGGAGGTTAGCGGTCTCTAGAGCGGAGGGGAGTTTGGGCAGGGGAACATAATGAACCGCTTTAGAGAAACGGTCTACGATGGTTAGGATGACTGTGTTACCTTCAGAAGGGGGGAGTCCAGTGACGTAATCCCCGGTGATGTGGGACCAGGGTCGATGGGGCACAGGCAGCGGTTGTAGTAAGCCGGCGGGAGCTCGGTGGAAGGCTTTACTGCGGGCACAGACGGAGCAGGTGGAGATGAACTGTTTAGTGTCCTCGTAAAGCGTGGTCCACCAAAAACGCTGTCGGACGAGGGCAAGTGTTCTCAAAAATCCTGGATGACAAGCCAGTTTGGACGAGTGACCCCACTGGAGGACCTGGGACTGGCTAGCGTCCGGGACAAATATCCGATTGGGTGGACAGTCATTCGGGGGAGGCTGAGTGTGTTGGGCCGCCCGGATGAAGCTCAATGTCCCACCTGGCTGCAGCAACAACACAAGAGGTAAGGGGTAAGATGGACTCGACCGTGCCCTCCTCATCAGAGCGGGAAAACTGCAGAGAGAGCGCATCTAGTTTAGTTTTCTGGGAACCTGGGCGGTAGGAGAGTGTGAACTGGAAGTGTCCCAGGAATAACGCCCAGCGAGCCTGGCGGGAGTTCAGCCGTTTGGCCAAGTGGAGATAGATGAGGTTGCGGTGGTCGGTCCAGACGAGGAAGGGAAGCGCCGCTCCCTCCAGCCAATGTCTCCATTCCTGGAGGGCGAGGACGACGGCCAGCAGCTCCCGGTTCCCCACATCGGCGAGAGAGGCGACGCGGGAAAAAAGGCGCAGGGGTGAAGCCTCTGGTCAGTCAGCGACCGCTGTGACAGCACTGCTCCGACTCCGGTGTCCGAGGCATCGACCTCCACCACGTATTGAAGGTCCGGGTCAGGATCTGCGAGGACCGGGGTTGTGGAGAATCGCTTCTTTAAGCGAATGAACGCCTTCCAGCATCGGGTGTCCAGAGGTAAGGGAGCTTGGTGGAGGTGAACCGGGTTAAAGGGGCAGCCACACAGCTGTAGTCTCAAATAAAGCGTTGATAGAAATTAGCAAAGCCGAGGAAGCGCTGGAGTTGTATCCGACTCTCCGGAGCCAGCCAGTCCGTCACTGCTCATATCTTGGAGGGGTCAGCCCTCAGCTGCCCCCGCTCAATGATAAATCCCAAGAACTCCACAGAAGCAGGGTGGAAGATGCACTTTTTGGCTATGACAAACAATTTATTCTCCAAAAGTCTCTGCAGCACAGTCCGGACATGTTGAACGTGTTCCTCCAGGTTGCAAACAAACACAAAGCGATTCAACTTGAGGGTTGTGTAATTTAAGCCATGGGAGACCTAGAACCACGGGAGACTGGGGTGAGGGAATGACCAACAGGTGAATCTTCTCACTATGATTCCCCCAGTAAACTCAAAATAAAAGCTATCCTTGCTTTGTCGGTGGCATATGTGCTGGGCTGCTGATCAAAATCAAGGGAGCACTGATGCAAGAATTGACTGCACTGCCCTAACTCACCGGAATACCTAGCGGGGATGGGGATGAATGGTTCACGGGATGCTGGGGGAAAATCCGCCGGAGCAGGTAGTGGAGCAGGATGAGGATGTGGCGGGAGAGGGGTGGCTCCGGAGGTTTTGGCGGAAAGCTGAGCGTGCAGTTGGTCCAAGTGATTCCCCAGTGCGTGACGCTGGTAGTCAGACCGCGGAGAGCCTCCATTACTTCTCTGTTCGTGGCTACCCAGCATGATCCCCTTGGATGAGATGGTGTTACGCAGGTGGTCGGCCTCTGCTGAGCCCATCCTTGGCCAGATTATTCTGTTATGTTTGAGTTTGCGAGGACCCAGATGCAGAGACCAGAGACAGGGTTAGCGAGGTGAAAAAGGTATTATTTTGAGGCGTTGTAAAGGTGATTGGCAGGTGCTGGTTAGGGTTAGGGTTAGGGTTAGGGTTCGGCCAGACCGGTAGGCTGGTAGACGGGAAGACAGGCGGGCTGGAAGGCAGGCGGCGAAGCAGAGTGACGCTGAGGTTCTCTGCGGGAGAAGCCAGACAGGACGAGTGTTCGGAGAAAGCAAAACCACAAGACGAGAGGAGAGAGCAGGTGAGGGAGAAGAGGGAGGGGAGACGAAGGTAGACAGGAGAAAACATAGAAAAACAGGACAGCACACAAGTGTCCCAGCAGCATCGTGACAGCTGCAGCATTTTGAATTTCCGTCATGCAGCAGCGTGAACGGGCCATATGGAGGCAAGGGGGAGCGAGCCGGGAAGTATTCTGGGCAGATGTTTTGCTGAACTTTCACAATGAGCAGTTTGAACACCAAGTGTGGGTGGGGAAGCCTCGTTAAATGCACCACGGTTGACCGCACATACTCTACTCTGCTGTCCACTATTTGTTCCATTTCTTATTCTTTTTGAACATTTGTTTCTCTGCATCGTGTGCTTTTATATTTACAGGATACAGAATATTTTGCGTCCGCCATCTGTCCATTGTTGTCACTGACCACAGCTTCAGGATTTTCCGATTCCATATATTGTTGCCCGACTAATTAAGACATAAGGAGAAGAGTTTCGCTTTTGTTTGTGACTGTTTAATTACCTAAATTCTTAAAGTACATCCAAGTTTTAGTTTTAGAGATTTCAGATGAGGGGGGAATCATTATGTTTAAACTAGTTGTGTGTATTTTTTTTTTATAGCAGACAGAGCAGCTTCGTTCCCCAGGCTGTGATACTCCTCAAATTCATGATTAACACTCCATTTTATATAATAGATAAAATAGATAAACATAGTTTTGTTGTTTTTTAAACCCTTGTTTTTTCAAAAATGACAATAAATCGACCTTGTACACTAACCTTTTATATAGCTATAGCTAGCAGATGTGGAAAACTAAAAAGACATGAGTTACAAAGATCCCACTGTTTCAAGGGCAGCATCAACTGGCTCTGATTTTTAATCAATCATAACTTGCACAATTACTTCTGCTTCCACAGCAGCGCTGCTTTTGAAAAACATTTTCACTGATCAATCTGATCAGCAAACGATCGATCAAAGTGGCAAAACAATGGCTTCATTAAATACAGATTTTACGTTGACTAATCACAAAGCAACTGTGGTGGAAAATAACCCGTAATTCACATACTGCTCACAGGTTACTCCACGGTAGTTTAACACACTTTACTTTGCATATAAATCCACTGAGCGCAATTTCCCAAGTCAGTGACAAAGCCGGAATCCAAAGGTAACTGACAAGTATTTCTTGCGGACATATTTTAGCGTTCATCACGCAAACCATGAACAATGTTGTTAAGCTCAGTGGGAGAATCACACACAGCAAGCCTTTCATTCCCTTTCAGCCCTCTCTGAACTAATGAAGAGTTATTACTGAGGTTAGTCGACCACAGGAAAACCCTGTCGCTGACTCTCTCGCTGTGGAATTAAAGTTAATTGTCTGTACCGAGGATTAGGTGTAGGCCAGAACCAAATCAGTCTGCTGTTTGAGGTGCAAAGTCCTCCCACATCCTCAAATTGAAGTATTACTTTCAAACCATATAACATCACTGTCCTCTATATCTTTGTCACTTTTAACATCTCCTGGTGGCAATGATTTTTTTTTTTTTTTTTACTACCATACAGCTCAAGACCACAAAATCTATGACTTTCTTATTCCAAACCTTTCCCCAAGGATGATAATTCTACACTTAAACTCAGACTGTAGTAATCAATAACTCATTCCAGCTTGGTGTTTTATGCCCCGGTGTCATGCTGTCAACTGCTCTGCGACTGATAAGAGACTGCTGAATTAAAACATACGTAGTCTGCTGAAAGAGAGCAGTACAGTATGTACATTTTTACTGATTAACAGGGAAACTAGACGACTTCAAAAATACAGATTTACCAAAGTGTTTTTCTTTGTATGGCTGAAACTAACCAACCTAATCCACAACCAGAATGTATGCATGTATGTATGTGATGTATTGCAGTTGCGGACTAAATTAGGGTAAATCGACTGACAACAGTGTAAGTCACCTGTCTAAGGGCCCTGACACATCAGGCTGATTGGTTGGCTGTCAAGGCCGTCGATGAGAGTCTGCAGTCGTAGTATTTGCGATGTGTGTCGCACTAGTGGCTCTGCTGTAACAGTAGTTCAGTGTTCTGAAGATGTACAGATGTAATCATCCAGATTTTGAATTGTAAATGTCAAACATGTTTCAGGTTGTCGGGGGGCTTAATAATGGATGTGTAAACCCCTCATGTTAGATTATCTGTGGTGAATAAAAATACATAATAATGATAATAATAATATAATACATAATGATTGGACAGCCTACAGGAACAGCACCATTGGAATCATCAACTAAAGCAGTAAATACGCCGATTTTGAAAAAAATACTTTGCTAACTGTACCCAGTTCACATTTACAATGTTACAGACGTTTACTAAAGGTTACATGTAATAATCCTTGATAATTTAGTGTGCAACAAGTGACGCATGAACAGCCAATCATATAACAGACAAATCCCACTTGTGCTCCCTCCCTGGCTCATTTAAACAGCCTATCATATCCCTACTAGGGCTGAAGCAATACCAGAACATTTGGCTTCGATCCAATTCCAAGCAATTAAGGGGCAATATCACTCATACCGATACAAATACATTTTGTTATGAAAACAAGAAAGTTATTTAAGGCAAAGAAACAAAACTATCTTTTTTAATGTAAAAGGAAAATGCATACATACAAAAAAGGTTATCATATATAATAATATTTATTCTAACTTTATATTAAAAAAGTTTACCCTGTTCAGCCATTTTCATATTTCAGGTTTTTTTCAGTTTCATTAAAATAATAGGCCACAACCAGTTTGGGTTTTAGGTTGATTTTTTCCAACAGTCAATCTTTCTCCACATAATGCTCTTCTTTTCAGGCTGTAAAATGACATAAAGCCTCTGTCTGTCAAAGCATTTGCCTTCAGGGAATAAAGTTCATTTCGTTACATCAGCTTCCCATGCTGCATTGTTGAATTATTTCTGTAGAGTGAGAACTGTGAGAGCAGTCAGCTTTGCCAACTTCTTAGTTCCCTCACTGCTGACACAGCAGAAAGACAGAAGAGATACAGACTCAGTTTGGACTGATATAGGATTCTGAAAACACATTTCCAGTATTTTTAGACTACATTCAAGAACACTATGACCCTTCAAAATATTGTATTGTTGTATTCTTGTCAGGGTAGGGAACCTACCAAATGCCTTGCAGACCACACTGAAAGTTCTGCCACACTAATATATTGTATGTATATCTTGTTTACAGATTTACAACTTCCTACACTGTAACCCTTACTCAGGCCGTCCTCTTCAAAGAAACGATCATATAGACGGACTATAAAAGCAGCTTATTACAACCTATATTTACATTTACTGATAGGCGGCAACTTCTAGTGACCAAAGTAATTATTATAGCAGCAAAGGAGGATGTCAGCTGAGGTAGTATAAAGAGCGACAAAGTCCGCACTTTGGGAAGGTTGGGTTGAACAAGTATAGGGATTAAATCCACGAGACGACTGGTTTGTCTTTTAATAGTCACCTCGAAATAAATCCTGAACTCACAGAATCAAGATGTGCTTTGGTTGTCTGGCAAAATTCAGAGTGATCCCCCCTATCTTCTATCTTTATTGACATCCATCTCATTGCCTATCCTGAAGTTGGTTCTTGCTAGTCCCTCTATGTTGAAGTCTGAACTCTGCAGCGACCTCCTGTTTCATCACTCTGAATCATTCATTATTCCTTTCTGAGCAAAGAGCGTAGAAGAGATGGATTGGATTTGAGTCGGTCAGCCATGTGTTTTAACAGGGCCTCTCCTCTTGACTGTCAGCTGTAAGAAACACAAGGATCAAAGAGGAAGAACTGGAACAATAAATGAGTACTGACTCTGTGAAAAGACAATGGCAGCTAAAACTAAGCTTATCGTGGCAGTCTCATTTCCACACATCAGCCTTTGCAGTTCTGCAAAGAAGATCTCTTGCTCGGCAGACAAACACCCAGTTCATTAACCTGTGGGAAAAAAAAATGTTACCGCTGACTGTATATCATTAGCATTAAGCTGAAATCCGTGGGGAGGGCTTGGCTGTTTGTTTGCTGTGAGCTTAAAACATTCATGCTCATCCTGTTGAATAAACAGGCTCGGATTATCCTAGCAGCCAAAGACAACATGCTAGCTGCTCCAGCAACAATTTCAAACAGATCCACTAAGAAGCCCTGCTCATCAGGAGCATTACAATATTTGCTCGACATGGCAGATATTGAGACATATGCCCACTGACCAGCACTGGAAATCTGTTCATTTAAAATTTCAACACATTAAAAAGTAGCAGAATTATTTATGGGGCACATTTTAGGTTAATTACGGTATGTCAGTCAGATAAATTATTGATATCCTTAACACTTGGGCATCATGTATAATTAACATACACTAAATTATGAGCTTAGTGTGCCCAAATTAGATGTATGAGAACTTTTGACGATGAGAACAATGTATGGCCTATCATTTCAGAAAAATAAATCATAGCTAATAGTAATCTGAAAATGAAAAAATACCATTCCCAGCACAATGTCAGATTTTATTTCTAACAATTTTAAGTCTCAAAATTCCAAAGGAAAAACTGAAGAGGATCAAATATGTAATAGTGACTGTGTAGAGTTAAAGTCCATGTGTGATAAAAGATGGCCACAACAACAAAAATAGGATTTAGCTCTCAAGTACTCCATCTTTTGCTTCTGTGTGGATATGTGCAACTAAATGAGTGAAGCACAGAGTTGCTGATGCAGAGCATAGAAAATGTTCCCCCTCAAATACTTAAACAGCGTAAAGGTCAGAAAACAGGCATTTCTTTTTCCTTTATGTCTTTTGCATATTTTTTTTCTTAACATGCAACCAAACCCAACAGACTGAGCCAGAATGTTTAGGTCAATAATGGGGTTACTGGAAGTAATAAAACCAGCTGGTGTCCATCTTTGTTCTGGTCCAACCATGCCTTCATAATAGAAAATCTGTCATTTAAAATATTCCAATTGATTCTTGAATTTTATTTATTCATCTTTTTTTCTACATTTTCCCCTCAGTTGCTCTTCCTGCATCCTTGTGGATCGCTTCTGTCCTCTAGTGGAGAAATACGGAAAGGGTCTAAGGAGTACTGATAATCAGCAGCCAATATGTGAAAGTAATGGCTTGGATGACCTCTGTTAATAAACAGAGGCATTGTTGAGTTTTTGCAATTAATCTTTTTACCCATTCTGTGATCCGTACTTGTGCCCTCTACAGTATGACCCTTTAGTAACACATGCTTTTACTGTAGGATATTTTTAGCCAATGCACCATCACCATAGGCCCACAGTAAGTGCATCAGTACATAGAGCATGGTCAGCCCCGGCAGGAATGGAACAGAGTGTGGGTGGCCCAGTGGGATTTGGATCTGCCTCTGTTCTCACAGTTGCCTCTCAGTTTAGCACTGAACAAGACTGACCCACAAGACACAGTGATTAACAATTGATTTTTAATTTGCGTTAGCTTACAGTAAAGGTGAAACCTTGCAGAGGAAGATTAAGAATTTGTTTCTGATATTTTATCCACTTTTCCTTACAAACTTCAGCTCATTAAATCAGCACAAGAATCAAAAGAAAGTGTATCAAATATATGACAGTTTATTTGATTGTATGGCAATGTGCACCATATTTCATGGTCACTAGAATTATCACTTTTAAAGTGTAGAGTATTTGTAACATGTGGCCATAATTATTTATTTATATCATCAACACAGAAGAAGAAGCAACAGTGTTGACACTGTGTTGAAGACGACTATGTACTGTGCTGTGAAGTTAGCACGCTAACCAGCTAGCCCCGACCCATTCTGTTTGGTAATATCACTTTGTACACAATAATCGGACACAGTAGTCTCCATGGATTCAGCTGATAAATGATCAGTATGAACTCACTAAATTCAAGAAATAAAATACTCTTACTTAGATTTC
This sequence comes from Spondyliosoma cantharus, assembly GCA_900302685.1. Lineage (NCBI taxonomy): Eukaryota > Metazoa > Chordata > Actinopteri > Spariformes > Sparidae > Spondyliosoma > Spondyliosoma cantharus. The sequence goes on along the minus strand of OMLP01011101.1, from coordinate 10,258 downwards.
CATAATAAACAGGAATAAGCAACTGTGCAAATATGAATTCAAGTTTCTCTCTTTTAAGACGAGCTATGTTGCATGAGTAACTCATTGTTGCATCATTCGAACTCTACATAAGCTAAATCCAACTCAGCCTACCTCAGCCATGAGCTACTTTGCAAACAGTAGTTAGCTACAGCCAACCTTTAAAGGAAAGTTAAAACAAATGCACATAAATTGTAATACTTTTCACTGTTTTACCTATATAACATCCTAGATCAAGCTGTTGCACTGGGTTTGCGCAATGAAGAGAGGTGGACTCTGTGTTTACATCATCGATACTTGTTACTCACACAGTGAAAGCCGATGGACAGTGTTTCCTAGACGTCACACTTTTGATATGATTGCATCCTGACTCAAAAAAACTGAAATACACTTTTATATACCGATCAGGTATAACATTATGACAACTGATAGGTGAAGTGAATAACACTGATTATCCCTTTATCATGGCCCCTGTCAGTGGGTGGGATATATTATGCAGCAAGTGAACATGTTGTCCTCAAAGTGGATGTGTTAGAAGCAGGAAAAATGGGCAAGCGTAAGGATTTGAGTGAGTTTGCCACAGGCCAAAATGTGATGGCTAGACGACTGGGTCAGAGCATCTTGAAAACTGCAGCTCTTGTGGGGTGTTCCCGGTCTGCAGTGGTCAGTATCTATCAAAAGTGGTCCAAGGAAGGAACAGTGTTGAACCGGCGACAGGGTCATAGGCGGCAAAGGCTCACTGATGTATGTGGGGAGCAAAGGCTGGCCCGTGTGATCCAATCCAACATACGAGCTACTGTTGCTCAAATTGCTGTACAAGTTAATGCTGGTTCTGATAGAAAGACGTCAGAATACACAGTACATCGCAGTTTGTTGTGTATGGGGTTGCATAGCTGCAGACCAGTCAGGGTGCCTATGCTGACCCCTGTCCACCCCCGAAAGCGCAAAGAGAATCAGAACTTGACTACTACTATGGCCGGATGCGTGTACGTCGCTTACCTGGGGAACACATGGCACCAGGATGCACTATGAGAAGAAGGCAAGCCAAAGTACCACCTACCTAAGCATTGTTGCAGACGATGCAACACCCTACACCCTTTCATTGAAACGGTATTCCCTGATGGCTGTGGCGTCTTTCAGCAGGATAATGCGGCGTGCCACAAAGCAAAAATGGTTCAGGGATGGTTTGACGAGTTTGAGGTGTTGACTTGGCTTCCAAATTTCCCAGATCTTAATCCAATTGAGCATCTGTGGGATGTGCTGGACAAACAAGTCCGATCCACAGAGGCCCCAGCTCCCAATTTACAGGACTTAAAGGATCTGCTGCTAACATCTTGGTGCCAGATACCACAGGACAGGGGTCTAGTGGAGCCCATTCCTCAACGCGTCAGGGCTGTTTTATATATTCTATGTTTAAAGCATAAGGGAGTTTACCAACTTTCATTTTGTTATGCAACCCTGTGCTGCATGATGACAGAAAGTCACCTTGTACCTTACCCACGTGGTTTGGAATACGAATGCAACTGTACTAGCCACAATGTCTAGACCAGAAGGGTGATGTCTTCATACTAAAACATGTAGTATGTTCCAATTTCTAAACAACATAAACGATACTACACATTCATTCTAAGCAGTTTTTGAGTATGCACTGTAGCGTGTTCCACTGGAAACTTGACATAATGCATTTAACTCGGTAAGTACTCAAAATTACTTAGATTAGAGTGTGCTGTCAGTAGGCACTGTTCTTCCACAATGCACTGAAATGCTCACAGGTGTAAATTGTATGTGATAGTGAGAAGCTTAAGAAAATTCAAATCTTAAATCTTTTGAGGGCATGTACCTGCTATTAATAAATCTTAGGACCAACAGACAGAGACGTTCCAAAAGTGAAGCTTTGATTTGACGTCCAATTAAAAAAAAAACACAAAAAAAACTATATATATATATCAACATAAGTTACCATTTTAACTGTTAAATTGATATATTATGACTACTCGTATGTTCTATGTATGAATTTAATATGTACTATGAAATAAGGTGGTTTTAACAAAAAGTGTTACCCTGATGTCTTTCTGTCTTTGTCCTTTTCTAAATAATTTCTATAACCACATTCAAAATGAACACCCAGCAGATGGACTTTTTCTGGTAGAAGACATACATTTTAGTTTGTATTCGTTACATTCTGCTTGGCTATAATTGCATATCATTTGAATATGCAGTGCCATCTGTTTTAACCTCTGTTCTGCATATCTGTATACATATGTCTGACTCCCTGCTCCAGTGATAGACTTCATAAGTGTTGATGCTGATCGTTAATTACATATGGCACAAGCACAAAACTTTAACCTGAGAAAATTAAAGTTATTGCTTTGTAGAAACGCAACTTATTACAGTATTCAAACAGTTGCTGTAACTGTAGTTTGGCACCTCCAGTCTATAACGTCCTCACTGTCAGTGTTTCATGTCTGGGGTCTAACCACAGGAGGTCACTGTTGAACAACTCCTTGAACGGCTGCGTCCTTCTGTGCTGCTATCTGCGTGTGGTGAGGATAGATTAAATATTAGATAACAACTTGTCAGTGTGTTCTTGTTTTTATTGATAGATGTCTGTTCTGGGTGATGGGTAGACATGGAAACATTGTATGTGCCATGGTCGCACAAGGTAAGAAACAAAAGCATGGCACACACATGCAGGTGTGGACATACAAAACCAGTTCCAAGTGTATGTATACATTGTTGCTCCCCTCCTCAACAAATAAGCCCCAAAACAAATATTATTGCGTCTTACATTTTTTGTCAAACAAAAACCAATAATCCTTTACCTAATCCTAATCCCATGGTGTGTGTCCTTGCAAAGGTTACCCACCATTGAAGTAAACAAACAGTTATTTCCTAGCAATCGTTTCAGTCAACTTCAATTACACCAATTAAAGTATATGGAAAAAACAGTGATGGAGGAGAGTAGTCCATAAGTATCTTCCATCTTTGCACATGGATTGACACTGTGGCACAGCACAGTCGCTACTTAGTATTTACAGCCAATAACTGCTAGGTATATCTTAATGAACCACCTGCTAATCTTTCCCTGTTAAGACTGAAAAGCAAAAGAGCAAACGTGGCAGTAATATGGAATATGGGCGACATACTGTATGTGACCAGAGACACGATATCAGATATCAGACTTATACTACAATATAGCCGTGACCTAAAGAATTCACAATTAAAGTATTATGGCAATATCGACGGAAAATGTTAAACAAGTAAGATGATTCATTCATCTTTAACTTTGTTATAGTGTATTTGCCTCTTTTTTGGCAAATGAATGATGCTCAAAATACCAGTGTGGGGAGGTAGAGAGAATGAAAACGCTACCAAAAGCTGTTATTTGGATGTTACTGGACTGTTTGAGGCCAAGGCCCACCTGAAATCCACCTGCTGAATTACAGCATATTCTATGCTTTACAGTGCCATATTTTTAACTATTTTGCTGTTTCTGTGTAGATCTGCAGTCGCAGTTAGTTACCCATTTTATTTTAAACCTCACCTCTGCTATCGGATTTTGGATTTTATGGCCTGGTAGTCTGTATGTGAGTCTGTCCTTCTGTTACAGTCTCTCTGTGTGCAATCCTGCAGCTGAATGGACAGCTGTATTATTTATGTTCACACTTGTACGTTTGAAGTGGAAACTGGGTTATTCCTGTGGGTTTTGACTTCAGTGACTGACTTGTTTCAGGGTGGATTTGTGGAGAGCCACCAGTCATGTGAAGCACTGACACTACTCCTGGATTGTCTGGTTTTATTGGGCCTGTTTCTACATGATGAACTGGTCTGTTGGATCTCGTGTGCTGCTGGACATTGTTGGATTGCTGTCAGCTTGCTTTGAGTTAACTTGCTGACACGAGTAAAAGAGGTAGCCTACTATGATATTGGTTGGTATACTTTTGATTAAAACAAAATGTTAAATGGCTTAGCAATGCAAACTTTTAAAATGATTGCATTATTAATGTAATTAATAATTTCAGGATTATTTCTTGCCGTTTGCACACTCCTTGGACTGATGTGAGGCAACCCAATCTAAAGCCTTTTTTGTCAACTATGAATAACTTTACAATACAACAAAAAAAAGTCTGGCTAATTTTTTATATTTCTTGCATGGTCACAATTATGATCATTTCTCCCTCCTACATCAGCCTGATACTGTATAATCTTAAAAGGGCAGGTATTTTCAGTGTGTGTATATATATTTATATATACATACATACATTGTATATATATATATACACACATTATATATATACATATATATATATATACACACACTGAAAATACCTGCCCTTTTAAGATTATACAGTATCAGGTGTATATATACACATACATACATTTGAACTGAGTAGTTTTCAGTGTCCCATCAACATATATTATGTTCAAGATTGGGACACATTTTGTGATGATATTCTTCACATATAAAGACAATAAATGTCAGCACGCAAAATATCCAGTGTCTTCAACTTCTGTCTAAATTACAGACCCAAAACAAATCCTCCAAAATCCGTTCAGTTGAACATTACTCCCTAACTCTCTTTCTGCTTTGTCCACGAGGAAGGTAGTTTGCTGAAGAAACAGCCCTTACAGTCAACAGAAATTATTCAACAGTATGGTAGCAAATTAACTTTATCAGGCAGGGCAAATGATGAATTTATGAGACAGATTTGTAATGTCACCTTGATTTCTTGTTAATAATTTCTTGTTGTCTTGAAATAAACAACAGCTGAAAAACACACATGTGCCTCAGAATTTGCTTGGTATCAGATTAATAGTTCCTTCACTCAAATTAGCAAAAAATATTCTGAGTAATGAGTTTGTGTAATTTTTCAGTGACACACACTTAACTTGTGAATATGAAGAAAATCCTGCATTGCGTAACAGCTGCGTTTTGTTTTAACAGTTACCAAACTGAGGTCAGAATCCACATTAGTTGTTTACAAGGCCATCATCAAACAAATGCTTGTATAAACTGTGTCTGAGTGGAGCTTTCAGGGTGACATGCTTCTTTAGTGTGATTTTTTTTTTTAACTCAGGTTACGTTCATATTTTTTAAAATAATGATCATACTTTGCTTTTCAACTGACAATCTACTTTGCTTATTTTTTTTTTTATTTCATATTTACTCAAGAATAGACGAGACCGAGTCGACTTGCTGAGATACAACCCATTTTGTTTGCTCAATTGATTTCTGCAAATCATTACCGAGAAGGTAAAAACAAATAGACCCTTACAGGAATAGCCTCTGTTCATCGCTGAATGATAAACAAAGTAAAGCCTGACAGCGCAGGGGCATTTCATCAAAAGATACCCTTTAAAAAAATAGACTACCATTGTCATCAGTGTTCGTTTTTGAGATAAACCGATATAAGGTGTTTTCAAGTTTTTTTTAAGGACTGTGTTTTTTTTTTAAGGAAGTGTTGTGTCTGTTGTCACCTTCCCTTTTTTCTGTTCCCCGTCAGCTTTTAGCTGGAGGCCGGCACAGACTTGCGTAAATCATTGAGCAATCTCTTTTTGCCAACGGAATCCACAGCTCTCTCTGTGTATAGAGGCTGTGTTTCAGCCTCCAGTTTTTTGTTCTCCTTGGCGTCTCGGGTAGATGGAGATAAAATGCAAGTAATAACAATAAGCCGCGTCCTATTTTTGTGGATGTGTACAGTGACCACTGTGACAAGTCAAGGTAAGGCCAAGAAGTTTAAATAATTTGTATGCTCATTTTTTTTTTTATCTTATTATTTAATTTATTGTTTTTTCTTTTTTTGGTTTTCTTTCCATCCCACAGGCTGCACACGTCAAAAGTTTCTAGAGAGCACACTCTATGATGCAAATTTTGACACAACTAATCTGGAGGAAAGCTATTCTGGTGGGAAACAAATAAGAGTGGGCTGCAAAGTTGGTTACACTGGCTTTTTCAAAATCATCTGTACCCAGGGAGAATGGATATCTAAAGGCACTAAATGTCAGCGTAAGTAAAAACTTTTGCAGTTTGGAATTTTTTTATTATTTTTTTTGTCATATCGAGTGGTGGAAAGTACACTTAACACTTACGATGACAAATATTATTCTTTGGTATAAGTAGGATCTGTTAAAACATGGTTGGAATAAGTGCACAATGTCAAAGGAGGGAATTATTTATTGTATTATTATTGTGGACTTCATATCATATCATCATTTTCTTATTGAATACAAGAACCATTTGCTACATTGCTGCAATTTGGGCCTCAGCAGTATATTTAGTCATGTTCTCTTTCATTCTAACATTATAAAGCAAGATCATGCGGTCACCCTGGCGATGCCCAGTTTGCAGATTTTCAGCTTGCAGAGGGAATCGATTTTGTATTCGGTTCGAAAGTTGTATACACCTGCCACAAAGGGTATGTAAATATTTATAACCATACATTTATGTTGTTGTCTCTGATGGTTGTGCTTTGTGCGTATAATACTGTATCCCCACTATGTGCCCTGCATTGCAAGTGTGCAATTTAAATTATGCACTTTAATGAGACATTCAAATTGTTCATTTTCTATATTATACTTGCTTCAGTTACCAAATGGTGAGTCGCACAAACTACCGCCGTTGCATGGCTGCAGGCTGGGATGGTGTTGTTCCCGTCTGTGAAGGTAAGAGCTGAAATGAAGGATCTTGTTCATCCATCATCATGACACGCAGAGGGAACTGTCACTGTGTGTTAATGTCTTTGTTACTTCTCTGACTATAGGTTAGAGCTTAGATTGGGCCCAAAAGATTCAAACCCGACCCGAGCCTGTGCACGTTGTGTCCAAGCCCGGCCCAGCCCGACACATTTACTGTAATTATGAGCTCGAGCCCGATTTAAACCCGACAATTTTTTAATACGTGGGCTGTTATGACTGACTACAACTATAACTACAATTCCAAGTTGTTTGAACTACAGAAATCTGTTTAGAATTATCTTGAATGAATAATGCAAGTGCCGCACTTAATGCACTCGACAAAGCCGACACATATGTTGTCACTGCCCACAGCTTATTTATGTGCGAGTGGAGGAAACACGTGCGCTGCGATACGTGTTGCGTTTTTTTAATTTGTGCAACTTTGTACACATTTGTTACTTAGGCCTACATTGCTAAAATATATATATAATATTTCTGATTATGGCATAGCTTTCTCCCCACCCAATTAGACTAATTTTTTTTTTTAAAACACAAATGCTTGATCAAGGGCCCAGCCCAGCCCAGCCTGGCCCGGGGATAGTGGTGGGAAAGATTGGGCTCGGGCTCGGCCAGAGAATCTAAACTCTACTATAGGTCAATACATGTTAGTCTTTTGGTCATCCAATTTATTTATTTATCATGTTTTTCCTTCCAGCTCAACAGTGCCCAGTGATCTCTGTCGACGATAATGTCCAGGTGAATGGGGACCCAGAAGAAGCAACCTTTGGCAATGTAGTTCGCTTTAGCTGCAAATTAAACACTCAAATCCTGTCCGGGCCAACGGAGATCTATTGTGATGACAGTGGATCGTGGAGTGGCGATGCTCCAAAATGCAAAGGTAAAGCTAGCTATATAAAACAGAATGAAAACAGTGAAGCCCAGGAATGACAAGAAAAGAAAGGATGAGAATAGGCAAAGGGAAAGAAAACAATACAGACATGCATAAAACACTGTATCAACTACAGTGTAACCACCCAGCAACTAACAAGTAACACCAAAAACAACTACTGACCACCTAGAAGCCACCATGTAACGCCCCAACAATCAACAGAATTCAGTCGACCCCAAGAGTTAAAAACTGCTTTCACACCACAGCCTGTTGACCTGTTAACTCAGACTGTAGTAGACAAAAAACAGTTGATTTCTACTAAAATATGTCAACAACTGATGAATATGGGACCCAAAACTCACAACACCTGTTGTGTCAATCTGAAATCAAATACAGTTGTACCTGTAGGTGTATCTCAACCCTTGAAAGAGTGTCATGGACATCATTAAACATCTTAAAGCAATAGTCTGACATTTCAAAATTGATGTCAAGCTGCTCAGGTCAAATCTACCACAATGAGCCACCCACTCTCTGTTGCCCTAGCACCCTCTATTGACCAGCCACCACTGATAAGAAGACTGTTAGCACTCTCTTAACTGTTCATTAAGTATTGCATGAAAGCCAGCTGATGGTTAGCTTAACTTAACAAAACAAGTGAAAACCAGAGAAAACGGCTAGCTAACCTCTGTCTGAAGGGCTGGTCAGAATCAATACTTTTATTGAAGTTACAATAAGAAAGACATTTAATTATTGTTTATTTATCATTATTTAATTATTTATGATTATAGACACCAGCCACTGATATATGCCTGATTAAGTCATCAAAATCCATGCATTATTCCCTGAGAAGTTAACAAAAATGTGGAAAAATGCACTAGCTCGCCATGAAATGGAAAGTGAGAAGAAAATTCCTGGCTCCGTCCCTTTATCTGGATCTGTACCAAAAGTGAATGGGGTCTATTCTAGGCCAAGATCCATCCTCCGTCCAGGTTTTGTGGAAATCCACTGAGTATGTTCTGTGTAATCCTGCTAACAACCAACCAACCAACAAACAAACAAACAAATCTGCATAGGCAAAAACATAACCTTCTTAGCGGAAGTAATGATTTTTTTTTTTTAAGATAAACATAAGTCTGAAAAACTGGAACAAAAAAAAGCTGGTTCTGACCAACAATTCTGACTGTTTTCTGAGTTTTTCCTGGTATAAAAGTATAACTTTTAATGTTTGCTACGATTTGGTGTGATGTAGCTCAACACTCTGTTTCACACTTTCACACATATTCAATCTTAATAGTGGTCCAGGAGTGATAATTGCTTTTTCAGGCATTCCTCGCTTAACTTCAACAGCAGAGATTTGACAAGAAGTGAAAGAGATGACATGCATCAAAGGTCCCAGGCTCAAGCCGGGGGCGTTGCCAACTCAATGTTCAGCGTCTTAAACACAGACAGACTTTCACTGAAAACTACCCAGGAATTGTTTCATTTTATCAAGAGCAGGTTAACGGTGAGAAAGAATGCAAAAGTTAAATTACTCAGAATAAATCAGTATGTTAGTGAATCAGAACAGTCATTTGTGATTAATTAATTTTAATTAATTAAAGGGAAATGTTGGTAAATGGGTAATTTCATGTCATTCATGACTTTTACTTCGGTATTTCATCCATTGCTACTCCATAATAGTTGTCTTCCAAGGAACACATGTTGTAATTGTATTCATGCTCACTTGTTTTCTTCAACAGCGATACAATGCAAAGCACCCAAAATTGAAAATGGTATTGTGCATGGAAATATCCGTGAGTACAACGAACATGAAGTCCTGCATTTTGGTTGCATTGACAAATATAAACCCACTGAAGAGAGACCTTCAACATGCATAAAAATCGGAATGAGTGCAGACTGGAGCCCAACACCTATGTGTGAACGTAAGCATGAACTGAGAAACCCCATTAATTGGTTATATCACACTGCTCCTGAAAATAAGTGCTGGATTGGTGACATAGACCTATTTTGTGTCTTGGTAAACAGACTGACAGATTTTGTGTTTCATTTCCCAACAAATGCAGTCATTAAATGTAGACTGACACTGCCGCCACTTGAAGGAACCAGCTATGAACCTGCTTACAGAAATGTGTTTACACCTGATGAACAACTTACAGTCACGTGTGGAGAGAAGTACTGGATTTCTAGGTCTCAGGACACCTCAGCAGTAACTACATGCAATGACGACGGAAAATGGACTCTCAGACCTGTATGCCAAGGTAAAAAACTACAAGAGCTTTAGTGTTGCTGACGATTATTAAGCTTATGTCAATTGACTTAAAATGCAAAATTTCATTCCAGAGGTCACATGCATCAATCAACGCGAGCGACATGTGCATTGGTGGAATGTCTACTGGGGTCAAAAAATGACACTTGGTGATACTGCAAGATACACGTGTAGGTCAAACTACAAGAGCACAGATGGCAGCTACATGGCCAAATGCACCAGAGATGGGTGGAGACCAAATCCACTTTGTCAAGGTATTGTGAAGTTAACCTGTGTTTATGACAATCATGTTTTTCATTTTATTATTGTTTTGTTAAATTGGGTGAGGAGATTTTTGTCCTGTTAGGTTCAAAATGTTCTCCAACAAAAAGTCCCAGGAACTTAATTTCCACTATAAACAGCATTAGGGG
>OMLP01011094.1:7520-38931 GCA_900302685.1 Spondyliosoma cantharus | reverse complement strand
GGCCCGGCTGCGTGGGGTACCGTTCATTATTTAATCCTCCGTGGCGATTTTTGTTTTCAGTCATGCAAGGTTGTAATCGCTCTAATTTGTGTTGCAGGTACCTTCCCCATCGACCTGACCAAGACTCGTCTTCAAGTGCAAGGCCAAGTGGGCGACGTCAAATACCGAGAGATCCGCTACAGAGGCATGCTCCATGCTATAGTGAGGATAGTAAGAGAGGAGGGGCTCCGGGCTCTGTATTCAGGGTCAGTATGTGTGCAGCATCAATATGCATGTTTGTGTTAAACCGTCTCTAAATATGTGTCTTCCAGACCGTGTATTAGCTACATACGTGTATTCTTTGCACGTAAAATCCAGAGTTACTTCTAAATGTTTACTTCCTCTTGGTACACCACTTCCTGTTTTTGTAGCAGCCATCGCCCCACTTACCTTTACCTCGACCGTGTTGTTACCCCGTCTATCCAAAGAGGGGGCTGTCTCAGATTTGCATGTCTCAACGTTTAGTGCTGAGATTTTTTGGGGGACATTTTTTCCTTGTTTTCTTGAAGGGCTTTGGCAAGAACCACAGCTTCGGGTCTGTAAAGCCCTCTGAAACGTTTGAGTAATGTGTGATGAAAATAAACCTGACTTTTACAGGATAGCTCCTGCTATGCTGCGCCAGGCCTCCTATGGGACCATAAAAATTGGCACATACCAGACTCTTAAGCGACTGCTGGTTGAGAGACCAGAGGGTGAGTCCCAGTTTCTCTCTCTCTCTCTCTCTCTCTCTCGCTCTCTCTCTCTCTCACACACACACACAGTTTTACACACACATTCTGGCAAACTGTGACCCGCCCCCATTGACACATGCACATTCCTCTTTAAGGGGAGGTGCAGATGTGCCTGTTGACCTATTTAAACATGTCCCATCAATTTGTTACACTAAGAGCTCATTGTGACTGTTTCTTTCAAACGCTGTAATGGTAAAAATGCAATTGACTGTCTACTGCGTGGTATCAAATGCTGCTTGTTCACAGTCACAGTCTGCCTCCCACTCTTCTCTTCTTGCAGATGAGACACTGCTGACTAATGTGATGTGTGGCGTTCTCTCTGGAGTCATCTCCTCCTCCATCGCCAACCCTACTGATGTGCTGAAGGTAGCTTTTTGAAGATTGTGTTGGATCTCTTTGTTGTTGTTGTTTAAATGAAATGGCCATCTGTTATTTCTCTAAAGCAGCAGAGCAGGTTTGACAGTTTCTTGGAACTGCAGCAAGGTGTTGCATCACCCTGAAAAACAAAGCACTCCCCTTTCATTTTTTATACATAAATACAGCTGTACTTATAATGCAGCCTTGAGTGAGACTGTACTTAATCTGCCCTTTCTAAGAAGAGTCACAACTCCAGGCTGTAGGTGTGGTCTCTTGATAGCATGCCGATTGGAGTGAAGGGCACCTCGGTGCCATCAAGACCCCACTTGTGGATTATTTATAGAAGGAAACCTCTGAGGCTTAACATAGTGTTCTGTAAACGATATGTGTGTGCGTGTGTGTGTGTGTGTGTGTGTGTGTAATGTTTTGCCAGGCTTCTTCTCACCACGCGCTATTGGCCATAGTGACCTCCTGTCCACAGTGTGTTTTAAGAGTTAACAGACTTAATAGATGTGGCTGCAGGTTTGGAACATTGCATTTTCATCACGGTATGTTCTGGCTGCGCCCGCCAACTCATCACAGAGCCAGACAGGCCGATCTGTAAACAACGGCCATTATAAATGAAAACAAGTCAAGCAGGGGGCTGGTGAATTCCTGGAAATGAGGAAGGAGAAAATTCTTTAGGACACTGCGCTTGCCAAAAACTCCCTACCAACTTTTTGCCTTTGCATTCCGATGGGAGCCCGATTAATACACCCTCGGATTTGGCCTGGTGAACCCGCAGCATTCCACACTGGTTGTGTATGCTTTCATTTTCTCAAGTTCAAGTTTATTGACATTACCTCCATCTGTCCTTCCAGATCCGAATGCAGGCTCAGGGAAATGTGATCCAGGGCAGTATGATGGGCAACTTCATCAACATCTACCAGCAGGAGGGAACAAGAGGACTGTGGAAGGTACAGAAAGCCTGATTTAAAATAAAAATTCTGCATTTGTATTAATAAATGACCTTTGCAAGGGTTTCAGGTAGCACGGACACATCTGTTTTGATGTTCCCCTCTCTTTCTGCATTAGGGCGTCTCTCTAACGGCGCAACGGGCCGCCATCGTGGTCGGGGTCGAGCTGCCGGTCTATGACATCACCAAGAAGCATCTGATCCTGTCGGGTCACATGGGGGACACCGTGTACACACACTTTTTGTAAGTTTGCCAATACACATGGACATCCTCTCCTTTCTCATGTGATGGATATCTCTGAGAGGAGGTTATTTAACAGGGCAAGACAGATTTCCATATCTTAAGGTGGAAGTAAGAAATTATACACGGCAGCACAAACACCACAGCAATAACTGTTTTAGTGACAAAGATTCAGTCCCAGATAGTCTAATCTACAGATTATCGTTTGAACATTTGTCTCGTTGCACCCCAGGTCCAGTTTTGTGTGTGGTCTGGCGGGGGCTTTGGCCTCCAACCCCGTGGACGTAGTCCGAACACGCATGATGAACCAGAGAGGAGGAGCTCTTTACCAGGGAACACTGGACTGTATACTGCAGGTCAGTAACAGAATGGAGAAAATCAACATCTCACACCTGGTAAATGGTGTTAAATGGTCTTGCATTTTTATAGTGCTTTTCCAGTCTACTGACTGCTCAAAGCAGTTTTACAACACTTGCCACATTCACCCATTCACACACACATTCATACACTGATGGCAGAGGCTGCCATGCAAGGTGCCGACTGCTCATCAGGAGTAATTTGGGGTTCAGTATCTTGCTCAAGGACACTTCAACATGCAGCTGGGGGAAGCCGGGATTCGAACCAGTGACCTTCCGATTACTAGACGATCCGCTCTACCTCCTGAGCCGTCCACCTGCTCAGATTGGATTCATAGTCGGGATTTACAGACAGTTTTCCCTTTTTAAAATACAAGTTTAAACAACAGACTAGTCAACTTTAGACTATTGAACTGCTAGTTGACTAGCTAAACATGAGGAAACACAGAAAACTGTGAAAATCGAGCACAATTTAATTTACATGGTTTAACATGTCTGAAAAAATAGTGCATATATCACATCTTTAAATTTAAATGTGTGCATAGGTAAAATATTAATACATTTAACCAACAAAGTATTTCTGGTGCCGACTAGTGAGGGTAGCAACATGTAATCGACTAATCACGCAGTTAGGATTACATTTTAAGAGCTCTATGAGATCAGTTTACTGGTCATGGGTGCTACTGTTCAGCCTGTGCAAAATGTTCTGTGGCTCTGTAGGGAACTTTTGAAATTTGAGGAACTAACTCCTACACTGTGGACTCATCATCCAGATACCACCTTCTGCTGCCTCAAATGCGACTGTTCTTTTTCATCTCTTCTGAACGGCACAACGAGGGCTGAACAGCATCACAATCACAACATGACCAAGTTCAATATCCAAATTGCAGAAGGTCCAATTTTTTTGTTCTCCAGATTTAAGATTTGGCTCAGGGCCCAACAAAAGTAAAAACATCACAATTTTAGTTTGTTTTTTTATTGAAAATGAAAATAAGAATGCAAAAATGATCATTCTTGGTAATCATGAATCGTTTCTCAGTCAAAATTATCACAATTTGATTGTGTGCAGTTATATACACAACTTTAAATGTGCTACATGGAACACTTAACTGATTATGAAACGGCCTAAGTTTAATACAGATGTCTCGTTATGAGCTACATGAGCATGTGAGAGCCAGTGAGAGGTCTGGCCATTTCTATATACTTGATACTTGGCCTGTCTCTGTGTTGGATAAGTCATGAAAGTATTTTTTATTGTGGAGTGCTTGGGGTGTATTGAGAAGTCTCACAGCCTGAAGTAAAAGCTGCTCTGTTGTCTGGTGGTACAGCACTAAAACAAAATATACTCATCGTGTATCACCATCGTCACCTTTGGTCCAAACAGACCGCCAGAATCAACAAGAAATGAAAGTTCCTTGCAGTAGCTTCAAGTAAAGGCATCTCCATGACTTTGATCTTGTTATGACCATACCCTGTTCTTGACATTTAAAGCAACCAACAGTGTCAGGATTGTTCGTTTTTTGGGGGTGGGGGGTTGTGGTAGAAGTACAAGTGCCTTTGTGTGTGTATTCTTGGTTATTGCCTCCTGTGATGATGAATATTTAATACAATGGAGTAATGTTAAGTATCTAGATCAAATCTTAATGCCACCAATTTCTGAAACCCAGTTAAAAATGGCCCAGAGAAGACTTGAGAATGCTCATCAGAGGATAAAAAGATAAAATGGGTTTTTACCATGTTTGTTTTCTTTTTCAGACGTGGCGCTCCGAGGGCTTCATGGCCCTCTACAAGGGTTTCTTTCCCAACTGGCTCCGCCTGGGACCGTGGAACATCATTGTATCCTTTAATCATCTCATTAGTGCACCGCTCTGTTTACATATATCCTTGTGATGCAATAGCTTTCGAGCTGGAGAAATCAGCAGGGAAAAGTTGTAAATTCTGTTATGTATTCAGTGACGTACTGGATTCCAAGCTACACCTCAGTGGAGGAAAGCTTAGTGTAATGAAAGCTAACTCCCTTATGTAACTTTGTGAAACTACTGCCTCAGTAGCCCACTGCCCCTGTTAGGGAGAGCATTGGGGGCCCTCAATGGGGGGGTAAGAAGACTAGGAGGGGAAGGGTGGGGAGTGAACTTTATGAAAGGCCAAAGAGTGACATAGAGAAGAGTCAGGTCCTCATCGGGCTCCAACCAGCTCTGAAGTATTTAATGAGATTATTGAGTTGTTACAGCACAGCCGACTGCAGTAACAAGGAAACGGTAACAAGGGAGGCTTTGAGCTGAAGTACAGAAAGAACCAAAACTCCCACACAACAAGAAATATCCACTCCTCTCGCCTGTGTTCCTTTACTCTGTCTCCAGTTCTTCCTCACATACGAGCAGCTGAAGAAGATCAATGTGTGACTGACGGAATGAGCTGGAGAAGAAGAAGTGTGAGCGCACTCCAACGAGCTGAAAGGACCAAAAATCAGGAATGGCTGGCTGGAGGTGGATCCTTGATGGAACCACTGAAAGGGGGAACAGTGTTGATGTAGACCCAGTTATGGGGGGTGTCATGAGAGTTGGTCTGATTCCTGTTGGGGCTACATGTCGCCTAAAGCCTGTGGCAAGTGTGGAAGACATTCGTGCCTGATGTTTTTCGCTCATCCAAAATGCTATGTTAAGCTTAACCGCTCGTTTAGATGTGATGATGGATACACTGACTGGTAAACTGGGGGGAAGATGTAAGATGCAAAACCAGTGTCAGACTTTTGTTTCTGAAGCAATTTGCTGCTTTTAAAAATTTCTCTAATGTCAGAAAGAAAACACATGGTTTTCACTTCTCCACTCATATAGTGGTCTACAAATCGAGTGCCTTCAGTTTGAGATACAGGCCTCCTGCGCCTGATTTTGTGAGGACTGAGAATGTCACATAGCTGCTGACAATCGCAGTGATCATTCCCTTTTACGAACGTTTGTGCGCATGCGTCAACAAACCTGGACTCGGATCAGGTGTTTTTTCTGTTTCTATATTTCTAAAATGGGAGTTGGAGTATTTACAGAGTCATGAGCCAAGAATACATCACTGTGTACTGTAATAAATAACTCCTATTGTTTATATGACTGAAGACCAGTGTGGATCTCAGACAGGGCACACACACATCACATACCCATATGTGGCGAGACTAGTGGTCCCTCATGCCAGCGAGTGCAGACAGTAAATATAACCTTTGGCAGCTGGGGGCTGACCCTCCTTGGGGTTCTTGTGTTATATTTACGCTGCTGTAAAGATTCATTATAGACACGGTACGCCTGCCTATTGTATTCCCCACTGCTTTACATTTAGACCACTGGGACAGATTAGTTCATCCAAGGTGCGTCATTTTGATGACATGACTCTTAAACCACTGCACATTAAACCCCAGGTATATTTTTCAAATACTGTATTTGCACGCTGTATGCTTCTCTGTGACCTTTCATTGTAAAGAATGGATATGTTGCTGGCTGTTGTGTGTGTGCTGCCAAACTGTAAGCCAGTGGAAATTTGTCATACTTTTTATGTTGATGTAAATGCTGCTTGTATATTTGAAATAAAAGAGAAAAATCCACCATGCGAGTGCTGTGCTTTGTTGTCTCCACTGAGCGGCGCTGTGGAGCTGCACACCGGCCCGCCGCAGCTCGACCCAGTTGAAACCAATAGCTGTTTACGAGTCTTCTTAAATCCCCAACCCTCAACTTTGAGGCCACAAATGTAGCACAGTTGTGTTGTTTCTGAGGGATTGCCCGGTTCCTTTCAAACACACGTGTTCATGCAGCATCCCTCAAACAATGACTTATGAATTATTCATAATATCCTAATATGTGATTGCTCCTTTACTTCTGTGGGTAAATTCCCAGTTTCCCCTCATCAGAGTTGTGTTGAGGAGATGATGGGAGCTCGAGGGAGAGCAGAGGGAAACTTTGCAGTGAACTCAGTTTCTGTGGACGTGCGTGCCTTGTTCTTTTATTTAGGGAGCTTCACCGTGGGAATTATTACTTTTGCGTGAGAACTGTTATTGTTGCATCTGCTTCATGTCAGCCACCAGGATCTGCACCGCCGCGTTATTGCTGCTGTGACAAGCATGGCTGCACTGAATAACTCAATTCTGCCACAGAGTGTGATGGAGGAGACGAGGGTCTGTCTGTCTTGTGTGCAGTGTACACAACACAGACCTGAAGGGCACTTTGCTGCACAAAAAACACCGGACATCTCTGTCAAATCTAGGCACAGAACATCCCACACTGTCCGTGAGGCGAGTTGAATCAGAATAAGAATAATGTGTGTGCCAGGATTTGGCATCTATAAGTTGGCATTATAGGCTGCCGCCTGGCGTCACATCTCTGGCAGAGGCCTCTACAAGCTGGACAAGTGTGGCCACGGGGGATTCCGGCAGTCACAGACATGCTGCATTATGGGTATTATTTGCTGCCTGGCCCAAGGGTGCAGGGGCTGGCTCTATTGTGTTCCAGGGATCAGAGTGAGCTTTTGTGTCAAAGGCTCTGCTCTGCTTCAAACACCCCTGCCCCTTTTCTCTCCATCATTTTTTTGTTCTTTCAGTCGTTCCTCAGATGAAAACACTGCTCGCTGCAACACACGGGTGAATAAATGGATGGATAAATGGACAAGCGGATGGAAATGTAGACAAGGAGACAAATGTATCGTTGTCTGTTGATCCATTTGGAGGGACGAGCGTGCTGCTTCTGGGCTGCACAGTGCTGACAAAGAAAAAAAATCACAGGCCCATTGCCATTTCTTTTCACTCTATATTGCAGTTGAGATATGGGCTGAAATACAACAGAACAGTTTTTCTTTTTCAGCTTTTGAAAGATGCTCATAAAATGCGCTGGTGCTTAGTTTGACTGAAATGAATGATTTCTCCCTCCTGAAAATACATTGTTTACAGGCCATGGATTCTGCATAACATCAAAATACCGTGCTTAGGACGCTGTCTGAAACGTCCTTCCCACAGAAAAAAAGTGCAGCCTTCTGCAATTTGAAATTGTGCCTGTAGTAAATATTGTGATAAATTGTCCAGCAGTGTCTGGTCTGTGAACAACAAGCTGACAAAGTGAGGGTTTCAAGCAAGGGGAGGCGACAGATCCTCCACAAATGTCAAATGATGCTTTAGGAACCCTGAGAAACATCGGTGGTACTACTCTGAGAAAGAGACAAATATCACAGAACACCCCCTCAGAAACATTAAGTACTGTGAGATTTATATTAAAGAAATAGTTTGAAATTAAGGGAAATGCTCTTGTGGATGAGAAGATTGATGCCATTTCATGTCTGTATGATAAATAAGGTGCTGGAGCCAGCCAGCTTAAATCAGTTGTTTTCCAAATCTGAAACTTAATGATGGACCACAGGCCAAGAGCAAGCCCCTGTTGTATTGTATTGGTAAGATGCTAAAGTGTACTGTACGGAAGTCCTGACAGGCAACATGAAAAAAAAAAAAACCTGGTGATTAATTTTTTTTCAAAGTCTGATCTAAATCTTCTTTCTCTCCTGTGTTTATGTCTTTGTCAAAAAAAAATATTTTCCAGGATAATCTTCAAGTTTCTTCATCTTTTTTTTTTTTGTTTGACACTCTGGGCTTCTGTATTAATAGGATTCAGAATTCCCTTAACGGACTGACTTCTGCAAGTGTCTGCTGTGCTCAGATTATGAAAAATAATTAATAAATTTAATTAGGAATCCTCTATATTTAAAGTTCCCATGAAGTCAAACTTGCTGTTGAAGTGCTTTTTTCACACGTCTTGCTCCATATCTCACCCATACACCAGTAACAGGCACGTCAGTGTATTTTAATAGTATCTTGGAGTTTGTAATTTCCTGGAAAATAATCAAAATGTTGATGGCTCATCCAAATATTGTCTGGTTTCCCCTCAGCTGCTCTGCCTTGAGAAACTCTGGACACATAGCTTTACTTGTTGCGAAAACAACTGCTGAACAACTATCGTCTTGGGCCGGGTGCGGCCTCCAAGAACAACGACGGAAGCCAGTTGGAGTACCAAGGTGATTCATGGAGTTCCCTGTTAGATACCAGTAGATTTGCTGGATAGTCAGCATCGGTGAGTCAGCAGTGAGGTGGTGGGGTGTAGTGTACAATTGGCTGCTGCCTGTTTTTAAAAGAAACATGTAATTATGCCGAAGCAACTAACATTCAATTTGCCGTACAAAAAATAAAACAGCATAAACAGTGATTTTTATTGTAATGTTTAAAAAAAAAAAAAAAATTGTATAACTTTATTGCTGGAAACAACCGGCAGGCCAAATCAAACCTCATGATGGGCCAACTTTGGGCCAGGGGCACATGTTTGAGCAGCCCTGATTGGAAACATTTTAATATGCACAAAACCCGGAGTGGAAAAACAACACTTTAATGTTTCATGGGGAATGATGCGGCAGACAATTTTTGGCCAGGGAATATTCCAGTCCATAACTCAACACAAAACAGCAGATTTTCATTTGTACAGCTCAGTTTTAATGTTCGACCAAACAACTTGTGACCTTTGGAAGTGGATTTTGGACACAGCTTCATGTGTAGACTACAGTCATGTGTGTAGTGTCAATTTGTAAACTACTCCTGTCCCTGTAGAGAAACCACAGTCAAATGTTCATCCAGGTGAATGTTAGAAGAATAATGTGAGTATGAGGATTTGGCTACAAGATAAACAGTCAGTGGTGCTGATTCTCCAGTTGGGTGCAAAAAGTTCATTGTAGCAGGAGACGACATAACAAATTGATGAAATTAAGGGTGCCAGGTAGAAAACAACGTGAAAAACATGATGGAAAAATTACGTTTATTTGTTTAATGTATTAATTTGACGAAGGTCAGTTTCCTCATTCACACAGATCTCGTGTTTTTGTCCAATTATCTTCGAATTTCTGGTTTTCCACTAAGATTTTTATGCTCAGTTCAAAAAATGTGCATAAAAACAGGTGGATGAAGACACGCTTAATAACTACACTGGTTAGCAACTTTCTTCCTCAGCTAGCTTTCTGGCGTCATTAGTGAGAGACATCTCGAGAAAAGGTGCCTCCAGTTCTTGTCTGTTACACCCGTGAACACGCTCAAGTGCCGAGTCGATAATTCATCTCGACTAAAACTCCTCATCCAAACAAACAACGGGCCCGCTAAATCACAGCGCAGTCGACCTACATTCACACACCACTGGAAAGGGGACTGGGACCCCAGGGAGACAGGATCACAAGGATGAGCCGCTGGTAATGCTGCTCCATTGTTCCATTAAGACGGGAACAGGCCAACAGAGTGAATGTTAAAGGAGATAAAGCGAGGGGAGATTTGTTCCACATGTTGGCTTCTTTGACTCCGTGACTCCAAGAGTCGGGTTAAAGTTAAGTTGTGTCACTTATGAAGGCACTTTAATGTTCCTGTGACACCTGAGTTTAAGTGACCTTTTAGTGCCCTTTTGGTTCTTTTAAAGAAATAGTTTGAATTGCTCTTCCCTTATTTAAATAAAATATGCTTATTTCTTACCTAGAGTTAGGTGATACAATTAAAACCACTGCACTCTCAGGTTGCATTTGCAGTCACTCCGAATGCCCACCCGGACTGTTCCTAAATTTCGGCTAAATTTCTCACCGATCGTCAGCGCACAATCCAGTCGCTGTGTCTGAGGAGACGGAGCAGCAGAGCATCAGGACGAGTCAGTGTTTAGCAAGTCAGTCCTAGCTCAATGTAGCAACTGTGGACTGATGGGGAAATTAACCAAAATAATTAAACACCAAAGAGCAGAGAAGAGTGAGCTGTCTATGTGTGTGATGTTAGCCAGAAACAGGAGCTAGTTAGCTTAGCATAGCAGACCAACTGAAAACAAGGGGAAACAGCTCGAAGTAAATACTGATTGCAGTGTTTATGGTTGACATGCACTCACTTGATGGAGAGCGCACCAGTATTGCGTCGAAGTTAGTTCCCCTGCTGATCTGTGTTTGTCTTCATCGCCAGGACTTGAGATGGTTCAAAACTGGTATACTGTCTACCAGATGACTAACAACAGCTGTGTTCTGTTCTGCATTTTCACAGCACTGGGAGTATGGTTTCTGGGTCCAATTGGGATTATTCTGGTTGTTTTTGCTTTGGACAGTCGCCAGGCAGCGAGTGGTAGCCATGTTGCTAACGCTGTGTTTGTGACAGCGGCGCCAACAGTAATACTACAGCGAAATCCTAAATTATGACTAATTTGTTTAATCTGTACAAAAGTGTAAAAATGACAACTTGCAGTTTTACTAAGCTAAACTGAAGCTAGTTGTGTCCTGGCTGTCGCTTCATATTTAATGGGCAAAAAAATGACTGCTTTGTCAATCTTCCGACCTAAGAATGTTTCCCAACACGTTATATGAGATTCATACTTGTCTCTGGTACTTTTTAGTGAGCTAACTTAATTGTATTTTATGGTGTTTTCTATCTCAGTAACACAGCAACAATTTCTATAAACCGTCGTAGGACTCCAAAGCCGGTTTTCCCTTCTTGTTCTCATGTTTGCCTCTTTACTGTGTCTCGAGAGACTACATCCAAAAACTGGGTCAGAAAAGAAAGTTACTCGAAGCTAGATCCAACAGCTAGTTAGTTTAGCTTAGCTTAGCAAAAAGACTTGGAAGACAGGGGAAGAGCTAACCTGGCTCTGTCCAAAGGTAATGGAAACAATAACGAGTATATAACTAACTAATTAATTAGAGCTATTTGATTTAATTCAATTTCATAATTTAATGTACAAAAACCCAAGTGTAAAAACTATAACTTGTGGTTCTGCTAAGCTAGGCTAACTTAAGCTAGATGTCTCCTGGCTGTAGGTTCATATTTAACATACAGAAATTAAAGTCTTCTCATCAAAGCATGCATGTATCCCAAAATGTCGTTATAGCTTGTCTCTTGTGCTTAGCATTGAATTAATAGTAGGCTAACTTAACCATATCCTATGGTGTTTTCATCTTGGTAACAAAGCAATATTCTTGGCTCTTTCTAAAAATCATAGGACTCCATTGCAGATTTTCTCTTCTTGTTGTCATGTGTGCCTCCTTATTTCTAGAGACAACATCCACAAACTGGGTTAAGAAAAAAAAAATGACTTGACTGCGGATGAGCAGGGAATACAGCCATCACAACATCACCGTATCCTTGTTAAACGTGTTCAGTCTTATGTAATTTCAGTGGATAAACACTAGGCAGAGCTCATGTGCTTTCCTCCAGCTAAGACATAAAAACAGAGGCATAAACACACCATCTGCCTGTCCCCCATCACACTCTGTCTCACTCTCGATAACCCGCTCAGTCACGGCTCCCTCATTAATATCCCAGCTTCTGATAAGGAATAAATATTCAAATATTCAGAGGTATCAGTTTCCTTGGACGCCTGATTTAAAATTCCCTGCCCTCAGGCACAGAATGCACAATCCATACACACACACACACACACACACACACACATACACACACACACACTGGGCCCTCTGATGTGTGTTGGTGGCGTTAGTGGGATTGCTCACTGACACCGGAGCCCTCCCACATACACACTTACAGTGTGTAGCTGCTGTACTCCACTTCTGTTTATCTCTAGCTCTCACCCGTTCTTTTAAAAAGAGGGAGAGTGATGGGGGATAAAGTAGGAGGAGGTGGCAGAGAGAGGTGAAAGACTGAGGGATGGAGCAGGGATAAAAATGAACTGATGGAATGAGATGTTAGGTGGAGTCAGTGTGGAAATATGGAGGAAACTTTATTGGAGCTCGGCTGATGGGGAAGTCGAGGATGAGTGCCCGAAGAAAGAGAAAAGAAGATGACAAGAAGAGAAGGGATCGGCAGGAGAGAGGAGCGAGCATGCAACACATGTCCTGACTCTCTGCTGCGCTCCAATTAGCATCCATATGAAGCCTCTAAGACAGTGGTTGTCAACCGCAGTGCCAAGGACTCAAGACACAAATGGGCTGCAAGACAAAGGGTTACTGGTCCTGACATTATCTGACTTGAGAACTGTCTAAGATCTTGGTAAAACTGGAAAGAATATTTTTTCATGTGATGCCAGATGCCAGCAAATTCTAGCCAGCGCAATATTTTCTCTCTGACCAAATCTGAAAATAAAACCATGAAAGTATGAAATACTTATATTGTGATCTTGTGAGTTTCGCTTATATGCTGACTTATTAAACTCTAAAAATATGTTAAAATGAAGTTGACAAAGTAAATTGAAAACAGATAAACTGCTCATTATTTTACTCATGAAGGTTGGTTTAAGTAGTCATCAGTGGTCCTTCTCAGCCTATGAAAACTTTTGAGAACTGCCCAGGTCGAGTTTTGTCAAGTACGACACAATAACCCCAAATGGTCTTCTAGTGATGTCATCAGGATTATCCAACCCAGTCTCATGAACCTGCATACAAATAAATTGACGTCACACTTTCAATTTGCATGCAGTGAAAGTCCAGAACTTGTGGAACAGACGCAGATCCTTCACTAGCCCAATCACCCAGATATAATTTTAGATACATCCAAGGTCAACATTTGTACCAAACACGGCATGTCACGTTCACATCATGGGCTTATTAGCTGTCTTTCACATCCAGAGGTGGAGGGGAAGGCAGTGGTGTTTTGGCAGTTGACTGCAGAAAATTGAACCTAAACAGACGCCATGTTGCCAAATAAAGAAACATTCAATTTGAACTTGGTGGATTTTCAGAAACCTACTTGCAACTGCCCTCCCTTTACTGTCTGTTGATAAAACTACTTGGTCAGGTTTAGGAAAAGATCACTGTTTGGCTTTTAAAAAAATGACTTTACATTATGTAGGACACTATGTAAGTTAAACATCTCATGTCTGCTGACTTACAGACATACGTTAGAACAAGTCGCTGACTTTCAGTTTCACACAGAAAAAGGGTTAGTGTTAGTTTGACCCCATCATGTTTGTTCTACCCTATTGCTCTTTATACTACATCACCTGACATTTTTTAGGCATTAGTATTTGGACATATCTGATCTCCGGTTTAAAAGGATCATTTGTGTGCAGGTTTAAGCAATTTGTGAAAGATCACAGACTCTGTGTTATAAACTGGGGCTTTAGAGTTATAAGACATGGGGGTTTTCCAGATCAAACAAAGACAAGTTTTGATTGCATGATGGGAAACATAGGATCAACCACTGACTCTAAAAGTCTGGATCTCTACACCTAGTAATTCTTGACCGTGGACGGAGCTGTTTGCCAAAATAATCCCAACTCAAGGGTCACTTGAGAGCTTCATCCAGAACTTTCAACTGTAACACAGTCCTCATCAATGAACGGCGATGGCTCAGGCATCATGCAGATGGAACTGTTGACATGAACGCTCAGTAGGCGTCATCAAACAATCCAGAGCTTTTTTTTTTAGGACTGAACCAGAACCACACAGTCGAAAAATTCTTGGAAAAGCTAGGAAGTGAGCCTTGTGTTGGGATTGTGTTGTCAAAGCAGGACTGTTACCTGAATTTCACAAAACAAGAAAATAAATGAATGAAATTATAAAAAATAATGTGAACCACATGCTTCGGCCTTTGCCGTCGCCAGATCCTAACCCAATTGAACCACGCTGAATGATTTGGGACAAGCGCTCACCACCACCTTCATCGGAACACCAAATAAGGGAATGTCTTTTACAAGTATAGTGTTCATCCCTCTGGTAGACAATCGCGAGTCTTTATCTTTAGTTTCCCCTTAACTGTCTCAGATAAACTGACGACTGGAAGGAAAATTAACCAAACGTTTACTAATCTGACGCTACTGCTGATTGCAAAGACCTCAACCTCAAACCTCAATGTCTGCCGTGAGTCAGATTCTGCACAGTACTCGCTGCATTTAAGAACGTCTTGGTGAGTCTCTGAGCTCCGTGTCACAAATTCTGAGGACTCACCGCCTCCATGTGCCTAAGCAGCCACCTGCCTGCTGCCAGTCGAGTTAGTGTGCCTCTCGAAACACTCTTAAATAATGAAGAAGTTGGGAGCATATTCTCAAGTAACGGTTTATGCAGAAGTCTCAGTCTTACTGCTAAACTCAGGAGTGCATTTGTGCCACTTTTCTCAATTTTCTTGCAGCCGAGGAGAAATTTTCACACTGAGTGGCTCCATAGGTTCGACCATGAGTTCAGCTCCCCGTGATAAATTAGCCAAGTAGGCCAGGCACGGTAGGGGTTCACAAATCAATAATAGGACACACACACACACTGTGTACACACACTAATGGAGAAAGAGAGATAGACACAGTGTAACTCTTCTCCTATCTCAACCAAATTAGAGTCACATGTCTTCTGAAGGCATGAGGCTTCATATCACACAGTAATCTGCTGAGGGAACAATCGTACCACTGTTGCTGCAGACTGTCAGAGGTGAGAAAAAAAGAAAGAAATCACACCTCTCTTCCTCTCTCCTCTGCATCTTAAAAGACACACTCTGCTCCACAGGTGCAGTCTGACACAATCATTGGCAGCGTGGCAGGAAACTCACATTTCAAAGAAACACGCCGAAGGGTGATCACCGGCAAACCGTCTTCTGATCCCATCCCAGATAACCTACTTATTCCGCCCAGACTTTGTACGAAATGGAGACATCGCCGAGAAAAAACCAGCAGTCAGGCGAAACTGAGAAAACATTACGAGTGGAGAATGATGACAATAGAAGAAAATATCAAATTTGTATTGATTAAAAGGAAGTACCTGATCCTTTCCGGCTTTTTTAAATATGGGTCGGTAAGACAAAAGACTATAAGCCTCTTCCCTCAGGACTGTGCAGCTCAGCTCTGACAGACTTTATTCATTTAGGCACACACGAACTCTGACAACAATTTTATTTATTTTATTGACACTCCTTTCCATTAAGGTTGCAACACCAGTTAAAATCACAAAATGATGTCCTTACCGAGCTTAGCCGAGCTTGACCCCTGCACACACAGAGGGGCCAGTGAGTCAAGACATTGGGTGCTTTTCCCCTTTACAGTCTTTACTCAAAGATCAATCTGCAACGCACGCTATTTCTGATGTGTTAATATTTAAGCGGGCTGCTGAGGCCAAATTAAATCTATCTCGGCTATCTATTAGGTTAACAGTTAACCCCCTACTTATGTGATTGTGGGCGTGTGTATGTTTGACAGATTTCCTCCTAATTCTCCATTTCAAATCTTAAATTGCTTGATTTGGTCTATGTTTGATTAGCTGGCGCCTTCTGTGCAAAATGATTATTACTATCAGTCTGAATTGAGTTATCTGACTTAGCATGAACTTTTTTTGGATGCAGGGTGTCACAGAAACAATCACCTGGTAATAATCTTGGCAATAGGGTGAATATGGTGCATGCTTTGGCAAACTTTCACACATTTCACATCTGGCTGACACAGAGCAACATATCATTAATTTATCTTAGCTTTTTCAGGCTATCTGATAAAAGTCCACTTTTCAGGTTTTTACCCCTACCACATGTTTTCGAGTGAACCCTTGCGCCTCTGAACAGAGTTACAAGGGGCTGTGGTTCAAATCCCTCCATCCACAGAAATGTCCAATATGTCGTCTACCGCTTCGGTGATTTCTCTTGTGTTATTGTGTTAATCCTGTTATTATTATCATAATGCCATTAGCCATTTATCTGATGATAACAAAAAAAAGCATGGACACTCACAATTCATGAACAACTTCGCGCTATCAATCAAGATACCAAATGAAAAAGAACACGGCTTCGTTACCGGGTCACTAACATTAGCCGTTACATGCTAACATTAGCAAACCGTGCTGCCAGGCCGCACTAATATCAGAGAACTGATACAAAGTGCGGCAACTTTGCTGTTGGACTTAAATTTCAGGTCTCAAATGCCGTCGAAGAGGGGGGATGAAACATTGAAATGCGTCAAAATGTGGGACTGTCATGCATAAATCGGTAACAATAATGTACTGTTTGTTAGCCACCAAGACATCAGCAAACTGGAAGTGATTGTTTATGCTTGTTAAAAAGACAATAAAGAGTTTTCTCATGACCCTCGGTTTGAGATTTGCCTCTGAAAAATCATAATTTTGATCTACCACTAGATGTGAATGAGGAGAACATATGTGTAGGACTAAGCAGCGGGGGCAAGTGGTGTACTGGAATTGGACCCAATATTCGCAATTCTTTTTTCTTTTTGTCATTTTTTTAGCTCTGTTTAGGTGTGAGTGTCTGTTGAGGGATTAGCTGCTCAGCGCTCCACTACATTCACCAAAAGAGCATATTTTTAGCTACTGCTTAAAAGAAACACTAATGAGAGCCTCAAGACTGAATCAAAACAATTTGCCAGCCCCCAGACACACACACAAAGAAAACACAAAAAACAATGAGCTGAAAGATGCTAAAAAAGGGTTCACCACTACAAGTGACCTTTTCACATTAAGCACATTAAACATAGCAGCAACAGAATGTTAGCAATATTCTGTTTAGGTCCCCTACGATCCATGCAAATAGCCGTAATGTACAGGAAGGAATGCAAACATTATCATGAGGGCAACAGAGGTTTGGGGAGTTCAGACAAAAAGTCCTTTAGGCCACGGTCAGCATTTATTTTGTTTGTTTTCTCCTCCTCCTCCTGATTTGCATTCAGCACGCACAGATCCAAACAAACACAGATCTGTAAACTAATGTTGGCGAATACTTCCTCCCTTGCAGTGTGCATGTGAACATATACTCACCATTTGTATTTTATTTTTTATATCCAGGAATTTAACACATACGTACACACTCTCGTCCTTGAGGGGAGAGGCTGTAACGGGAGGCGTGTAATACCATTCTCATTCCGGTGTTAACCTACTTACAGCGTGTCTGTCTGTCTCTCTCTCTCTTGTCCAACACTCTCTCTTTCCAGCCTGACCAGATCAGAATGAGGCTGAACTTGAAGAGCTTTGTCTGGTATGTAGAAAAGCACAGACTGTCAGGAACCAACAGAAAATGATAAGCCTGAGCCTGAGCAGCATGGAGGGCATGTAATATTCACTAAGAGTAGGCCCGAATGCCTCAGATGTGCCCACTGTATTGAAACAATTGCTAATTAGCACTGAACACAAAGTAGAGCTGAGGTTGACGGGAATGCCATTGGTCTTCGTGGACAATTAGTCATAAAGTATTGAACAAAGAGAAGTTTTAACCTGATGATGGCACCACATGGAAAGCTGTGGGCTCATCAAAGTCATTACAATTCATCCTGAGGGGAACATAAATGTCTATGCAAAATTCCCTGGCAATCCATCCAATTGTTGTTGAGACATTTTAACCACAAATGTCATCCTCATGTGGAGGATAAGTCATTAGGCTTCAGTTTCTCAGAGCCACAACTGTCTGCCATTTCATCTAGGGAATGTTAAGATATTTCACTGGATGACCACCGGATTAGTGACAACTTTGTTTTTCGACCTGGTTGCACTTAATGAAAAGTGAACTCATCCAATAGTTGTTGCGATATGTGACCAAAGTGGCGGCTAAATCATATATTGTATCCTCTTCAGCATGCTTGAATTTGGAAAAACAAAATAATCTATTTTCCTAAAGCAACTGTCCATTCCTGTCTATCTTAATAAAGTGTGAGAGATTGCGGTGTTACAGGGTTTGTGTTGAGTATCAGTGTTTACCATTCTAACCATCATAACCATTCTAATCACATAATCACATTGGATGGATTGCCAGGGCGTGAGGCTGAATTAATGCAGCCGTCATGCTTCAACCTGTCTGACTCGGATTGACATGTAAACTGCACCATGGTGGCAAAACAACTCGAGTCATTTCAGTGTCATCTGAAACACATTACACTTGTAGTCATTTCCATGAATTG
Source organism: Spondyliosoma cantharus (assembly GCA_900302685.1). Lineage (NCBI taxonomy): Eukaryota > Metazoa > Chordata > Actinopteri > Spariformes > Sparidae > Spondyliosoma > Spondyliosoma cantharus. The sequence goes on along the minus strand of OMLP01011094.1, from coordinate 20,413 downwards.
TCAGCCAGTTGAGTACATTCACCACATAACCAAATGTTTCCAGCTGTAACTGCTCACTCTGTTATTGACTTACGCTGAGCCGATGAAATAATGAAATCGCAAATCTGTTTAGATCAACAAAGATAAAAGCAATTTTCCTGTCGCTAATTCCACCGCTTAAAATGAAGTCAATCCCTTGGGAGGAGAGGCAGAAAAAGGAGGATTTGCAAAACAACTGAAATGCATCTGCTCTCGCACGAGCAAATCAATATCAGGAGGATGTTATACTGATACTTTATGCATTTGTCTTATTAAACTGCCCAGAAGGAATGCAGAAAGTGTACCAACATTTGGTTTGTATTTCTTGGTCCCACAAGTTTACCCTCTGTGGGTTTGTCTCAGCCTCAGTATCTCTTCCCTTTATTTAACATTATCCTTTAAGTTGAAATCAGGACAGTACCGGCAGTTATTTGTGTGTGTGAGTGTGTGTGCGTGCGTGCCTGTGCATAATTACATACATGCACACAATACAGTATAATAATCGACTTCCTATTTTCTAGCAGCATGGATCGAGGGATGTCAGCGTCTCTGTCAGACACTAACCCCGTCCCCTACTACAGCCAGGGGATCGAATGCCGTGACATTTTGTGTCACTCTTGGTCCTCACAGACGATCCACTTACTCACATTCACATACTGAAACAAAATGCAAATCTGGCTAATACTTTGGTTTGTGACCAAACGCATCAAAAAACTAATGGCATTCCCATCAGCCTCAGCCGTATGCTCACATGCCAGACTCACATCGTACAAGGAAACAATTAAACCTTCCATTGTGCCAAAGTGCAGCCACTAGCATGTGTGTAGAGTCTGAGTCTTGCTTCTTGGCTTATTCGTTAAAATACGAATACAATCTGGCAATCTGTTGTATTTCTGGCACATCTCTGAGCATATGCACATATGGGTTTCATTTGGGATTAAAAGCAAAGAATGCCAACAATCTTTCGAGCCACATTAGCAGCACGGCACGTGGGAATGCAGTTTCTACTGGTCGGTCCACCACTTTGTTCAGAGATTCATGGTCACCAGAGGATGAAACCCTAATGACATTAGTGAGACCCTGACTTTGCCCCTAGCTGGAATGGCTGGATTGCAATAAAATTGAGTAGACATTCATTTTCCCATGAGGGTGAACTAATAACCTTTATCATACTCCTTCACTTTAAGAGAGGCAGCGGCATGGTGGGGTCATTTATTTTATTTGTTCACCACTATGACCATAACCAAACACTGAACATACTGTCAACTCTTATTAGCCTCAGGTGTACTTTGTGTTTAGTGCTAGTTAGCCAATGTAAGCAATGCAAGCCTTTCTTCTTATTATCAGCGTTCTTGTGACAGATTGCCAATAAAGATGCAGCATCCTCTCTCCGTCTGCAGTCAACACCCAGTGGTCTCACTTAATGTCCCACCACAATACTATCTGATTGGTTACACGTCACAAGTAACAGCCTATCAACACTGAACAATCTGAATAAAAGCAAATGTGTACTGGTTCCAGCAATTGGTTATCGCTCGCCACGATTACTAATAATCAGTATCAGTATCGGCCCTGAAAGACAATCTCTGCGCCGAAGCCTCATAGAGATGCCAGCATGGCCCAGTCTTGGTCTTGCATATTTGTTTCGCAGCAATTCACAGTTTTTGATAAAACCTATTCAGTTGCCTGTTCTGTTTTATACCGCCATTGACTGCTGAACCCTCACTCCTCTTAACCACCAGGGGCCACGATGAGGCGAGTGATCAGGAGCAGCTTCGGTTACAATCTTTTCTCCACAATGTACGTGGCAGTCACAGGACTGTCGTTGGTTGATTCTTTTGTTGGCATTCTCACGATGAAATTGCCAATGTTTTGGAACTTGCAATACTGTCTCCTATTTAAAAGGCCATCCTCTCTGCCCTCCTCTCTCTTCTACTACTCTCACGCACTCCCGCTGGACACACGGCCTGCTCGTGTACTCGCTGTTCCCCACCAACACACCTGGCAGACTCTCTACTCTACTGCACTCTACTGCGTGCACTTTTCCAGGTAACTGAGATAACTGGCTTAAAATGTACCACATTCTGATGACCCATTTCCAGCATAGCCAAGCATGAGTCAAATTGTAATACTGGATACATTTGCCTGTTTTTTCTTTGGCTGGGTTTCACTGCGAGAGGGACTGAAAACACTAGAAACATTTGAGAGATCAGGTCGAACGGGTCGGTCATGAGATAGAGAGAAAGTTGTGCAAAGGAAGGCAATAGGCCGATGACAGACTGCAGAATGTATGAAAGAGAAAGTGACGGAGAGACAGAGAGAAAGAGAGAGAGAGCGAGCGAGAGGGAGAGAGAGCCTCCTTTGTGGCATATTACATGAGCTAAGCTGCTCTATCACTTCTTACACCATGTGAAGACTATCATGCGTTAAGTGACACTGCTAGGGGGATGAATAGTGTAATAATTATTTTAGAACCGGTTTAATTACTAAAGAAGAAGAGACAGAGAGGGAGAAATTGAATTAGTCTCATTCCCTCACAGTGAATCCTTTGTGAGTCTCCTCCCTACGCAAGCTCAAGTCCAGAGGACATGTTGACGCATGTTTTTCTCCCAACGGATGAGACTACGTTATTGTCTTTCCCATAGATAAGCACGGCTTTGCTGACCCCGGCCAAGGTGGAAGTGTGTCTTTAATTGATTCAAGCACTGGTGGTGCTGTTGTTGTGTGTGTGTGTGTGTGTGTGTGTGTGTGTGTGTGTGTGTGAGGCCGCATGTCAAATAAACGCGGCAGTGTTCCAGGGGAGGAGGAAGGAGAGCACAGAGACCGTAAAGATTAATCTTTCCTTTCACAAGGGACGGAGGGAGTGAAAAAGAAATAATGTACGCGGAAGGGAGGCAGGCGGAGGGATGTGTTTACGGTGAGAGAGACCAAAGGACGGTCGAAGAAATGCGGGTAGGGCAGGAGTTCACGTGCAGAGGAGACGTCAAACAGAAGCAGAAGGAGAATTATTGTGGAGAGAACTTTTAATGACCACAGACGGGTTCTGTTCATTTGGTCACATGGACATCTACCATCTGTCAGAGCACACACAGCCTACGCAAGCATGCACAACACACATCATGTGAGCGCGAGATAACGTGTTATTCTGAGTCTGAACATGTAAGATTTGTGTGTTTCGCCACTTCCGCGCAGCCTTTGCAACAGCTCTGGATGCCGACCAGCCGCCTCCTTTGTGCGATGTGTGGATCTTTTCAGCTTGGTGCCCAAATATCTTCTGGGGGAAAAAAAACGATGTGTATCCAAGCAATGGCACAATCTTTCAGATACAGTACCAGAGAAACTTATGTCGAGCCTTGTGTGGTGCTTATAAAAAAAAAAAAAACAGCAGGTTTTCACCCTATGTGTTCTGTTGCTCATGCATATTTGCTCTTTAGAAAAATTGTGGAGGACCTTTGGAAAGTACAGACACACACACACACACAAACAGAGAGAGAGAGAGAGAGAAGAGTGTATTGTGTTGATGTCAAGAAGGGCTCAGTGTTAATGGACCATTATCACAGGAGGACAACCAGACAGAGATGGAAAGAGAGAGAGAAGAAGATGGCCTAAGGGGGAGTGAACACACACACACACACACACACACACACGCAGATACAATAACATACGAGCACATACAGCGCTGCATCCTGGGTGTGGGGGTAGCCTGAGGGCTGCAGTTTAGTCATTTCATCGGTGCCTAATGTCGAGGGGTACAAACTCTCCTTTTAGTCTCTGAACAGAGGGGAAAGTCAAACCTTGGAGATGGTTGGAGGGTAAATGACACAGATGAGGCCAGTAGAGGAGACGCGGGAGGGGAGAACAGGGAGGGAAAGAGTGCAAAAAGATAAGAGGGGAGTAAGAGAAGAGGAACCGACAGAGAACACAGGGATGGGGCGCGTATACCAACAGCGAAACAAGGCTTTTCTGTAACGACACTGTAGGGACAATTAGTCCTATCATTGTGGAAGAACCATGCGATCACAATATGTCTGCTACCCTTTCAAATTAAATCATTCGCCAGTCAGAGGAGAGGACGAGCTCCCACCGTGACTGTGACGCATGTATCAATACACATCGTGAAACGAGCAAAGAGTCAGTTGAGGATTAACACTGAAGTACCGGGGAAGTTTGTCTTTTCTGCGATTTCTTTTTCCAAAAATGAGATCTCACTATTTGCACCCAATGGTGGTGAGAAACTAACACAGGGTGTGAAGTTTGCTCCCAAGCTCGCGTTTTTCCTTCGTCATACAACAATTTCTCGATTACTTACTTACTTTTAACCAAGCGCCACATGAACACTGGTTAGCAATCTTGTTCGGTTAGCTCGGTTGACAAAGGAACAATAATTTCACAGGGTTTATTCAAAATATGCACAACCTGATTCCAACAAGTTGGGATGCTGTGTAAAATGTAGGTAAAAACAGAATGCAGCTGTTGAGAATTAATGGAGTTAATTAGGTATGAATTGATTTAAATATATTGTCTTTGTACTGTTTTCACTTGAGTATATTTCAAGAAGGATTAGCAAATGATCACATTCGGTTTTATTTATGTTTTACACAGCCTACCAACTCATTTGGAATCACGGTTGTATTTTATTTGTGCCATCGACTCCCGTCCCGAAACTCTCTTAGAAATTTCTGCTCGTTTTGTGGAGCAGTTTTTAGTCGAACAGTATAGATAGTATTTTTCCTTGAGATTCTGCTGAGATAATCCGTGGTGATATTTTAGCTACGAGTCACATCACAAAGAGTCTGGAAGCAAAACCAAGCGAGATGTTGGAACCTGAAGCCTCCAGGGCACAAGGACTGAGAATGAATTTTACATTGAAGAAGAAAACATCTTGGGTCCAGCAGTTAAACTTGTAAAATACAAACAATTTTCATATTCATGTATTATGGAATTTGGTTATTAGGAAGAAGGAATAGGTGTCAAATTAAGGCTTTTAATGTGGTTATTTCCTGAAAAAAACATGTCAGACATGCATTCAATAAATTTCTTGTATGCTTCAGTAATAAGTAATCAGTTCTCTCCTTGCCAGCCATTAAAGCGATATGACCAACGCTACCAAACACAGTTATTAGCGACTTAAAGCTTTACACAGCCATGAATATGTCAAAGACATGACTGACTGGCATAGCATAGCTAAATCATTTTTATCACAGTGCTACACTTCATCACTCGTGACAAATTTCATCACTGCCGTCCATCTGTAAGTTGTCTGGACTTCCTTACTGACATGAGGAAATAATCATCTCCTGATGTTTATCTCTGAAGCTCTGATGTTAAAGCTGAAAGCTGACTACCACACACGTTTCCTCTTCTAAATCTTTGTAACCATAGTACACCATCAACATAGGCTTCAGGTCCTTTGCAACTTTTAACTGAACTGCAAACTGCCCATAAATTACATTTGTTAATTCCCTGCCAATTTCAAAGCTTTATTATGGGATGGTTTTATGACTCTTGTAATTGTTGTAATGCGCTCGTAGTCTATTAATGTTGTCAGGCCTTACTGGTGGTTTTGCATGCTGGTTGTGTTATTATGTATGTTTCTTGTGTTCTTACTTAGACTCTATTCACACGGGACTAATATTACCAGAGGTTCTCATGTGATTTAGAAATTATCATGCCACGTTCGTGTTTCATGTGACGCATTCTCGAGGGACAGGCAAAGTCTGTATTTTATTCATATTTACTGATATCATCTCCTGGATATGATTTTCAAGGCATGAGTGTATCATCAACTTTCAGAAGTGAAGTGTTTGATCTTATGTAGCCACATTAATATAGTTCAGAGTTGATTTGCCCACTTTATCCATGAGCATAAATACACACTTGCGGTTCATTTAGATTAGGTGAAACTTATTTCATGGCTGTACATGAATGTACAAAATGACTTTGAAATATCAGAAAGTACCTTTAAAAGGTTATATGGACTGCTGACACAATAGTAAATGCAAATGATGGGCTAGTACTGACTAGTTAACTCCTTATTTTAAATGATAAATCAGCAGTAAATCACACAGAAAACTGCTGGTGTACTACTCTCTGGGATCTGATACAACATCCCAGTCAGAGACACCTTGAGGACATAAAACAATGGTCCCTTGATATTTTTCAAAGACAGAATTCTTTTTTTTGTTGTCAGAATGGCTTAATAGTCTTTTGGATTTTACAGATGAAGTCACTAAGTGATTCAATGAGAGCATGAAACAAGCTGTAAAACAACCCGTGATGTTTGTGATTCTCCCCCAAGGTCCATCAGAGGGAAACTGGGATTAAGTTTAAAAAAAATAAATAAAAGAAAATATGTTTTTGTCAGAAACAGAAGCTTCTGTCTTAGTGGAAAAACAATATGCAAATATAATTGAATTAGTTGGATAGTATCCAGTGGAAATGAAAGGACAAAGGCACTTGAAGACTGTACGGAGAGTACAAAGCAGCGATTGACTAAGTGTGACGGAAGGACTCCAGGAGATGCTTCTTTATAGGTCTAATAAAGTGGAAGCTAATTACTCTCCATTCACCCACCACCCTGTTCACAACAAAGCGGGTCAAAGGCCAGTCAGCCTGTCCTGACTCCTGGGGACAAGGACACTCACAAGATGTATGTATTAACAACACATCGGTGGGCATAATCCAGCTGTAAAGTCAGTATATCCCTGAGGGGGTATTGTGTGTTGGGTAAGATGCCCTCCTGTTGACACTGAGGGCAATGAATCCCCACTTGTTCAAAACAAGTAGGCCCTTTGTCTTTGTCAGATCTGGTATAGCCGAAGATGATTTTCTGCTTATAAAGAAACAAGCTCTGGGAGATGGGGGGCTGTCTACACATTAACCATTTAAACCTGTTTATTGGCGCATTAGTTACTGTCAGACAAGAGCAGTAAAATCTGTTACTAATATGGGAGATAGTAAAACATGAGTCTGAGTGACGGCTACATTTTAGTGGTATTTCAGCACTGAATAACAGAATCAACAAAATGACATTGACGCCTGCAACACGTCTCAAAAAACTTGAGACAGCAGAATGTGTAACACTTTTTTTTATACCAAATGTTCTTTTAAATGCGATTTCCTGCCAGTGCGATGCAAAAATGTGGTGCAGCAATAGGGGAAACCCCCGTACAATTTTCTTCCGCACAGAAGCTATGCCCACCGGTTCCCATGCGAATGATCCGTGGTGTCGTGTTCCATTCTCGTCCCCGTCCCCGTTTGCAGAAACGTTAACGTGACTTTTACGTTTCGCGAAAGACGCCCTGTGAGTTCCCTCTGGACTCCAAAAGTCACGCTCCGTGACCAACATATCACGTAATCAAGTCAATGTCAGCTACATTACCTTTATTGTATCCCAGCTGCTGGGCGATCTCAGGTCATATTTGTTGCGGTACTCCTTGTGCTTTTTGTCGTTTAGTATCTGATGCTGTGAGACCAAAATAGTAAAATAAAATAGTGATCAACACTAGGTTTTCTGCTCCCATTTCACTCTTAAGTTTGCATAAACTCCATGAAAACCCCCTCTCACACACAGTATTGAAAATCGGTTCTGTTTATTTTCATCCACGCTAATGAAAGAGAGAACGTTTCTTTCTTCGTTGCAGTTACTGAGTCATGTAGGGTTTCAGTGTTTGATGCTTGTTGCCTCGGGGGCTTGAACCCTTGCCAAAGGACTGTCTCTCCTCTCGCTAGGCTCGCCTACTGCTCCCAACATCCATATTGTGATAGCTACGCCGGCAAAAGGGTCAAAAATGGTGATAATGCTGTTGATGGATGAACGGGCTTGAGGGGAAGGTTTGTGATAAGCTGAGTTTGTGCTGTACTTGAAGAATAAATTGTCTGACAATAGAATGAATAATTGCTGAAGTGGAAATGATAAATCCAAGTCCAAGAGGCAAAGTTTAGACAAATAACATCATTCACATATGACGCTTACATGGCACAAAAAACTAAATGAATCTCTGATGACTCTGGTTCACTCAGCTCTTTGATTATCCAATATAATCCCTTATCTGAACAAAAATCCAAAATTGACCTTGGCTAACAGGAGTAAACAAAGACAAAAAAGTGCTAGCACAAGCTTTTTTGGAGCTTTCAATCACTCCTCTTCTCTTCGGTCTTTGTCTGGAGTTGGTAGTCATGGAGATTGTTCAGTTGTTTGCACCTGACTGTGTCTGATGGAGGGTCTTTCCAATAACAACAACAATACATCAAAATAACATAATATATATATTCATCTCATTCCTCATGTTCCCAGGTCATCAAAAACCTTCATTGTAACTTCAATTGGATGAAGCCAAACTGATAAAGAGATAGGGGAAGACGAGGGCTTAAATTTACAAGCGGCGTTTAAAACAATAGAACACAGATGAGGGTGGGAAATCAGCCAAAGGGAGGAAATGAAAAGCAAAACATGATTCGTGAGGAAAGAACAAAATAAAAAAGGAAATAACAAAACCAAACAACTCCTAAATATAGGCCTAGCATGCAAATCAGTGCAGTGAACGTAAAAAGTACGGAATTTCTCTCTAAAATTGTAGTGGAGTAGAGGTGCAAGGTATTATATAGTGGTATCAGATACGTAAGAAAAGTACGAGGACCTCAAATTTGTACAGTAAATGTGCTCAGTTCCATTTCAACATGAAAGATGCCAAGACACTTACAGGGGTGTGACAGTGGGGACGAGTAGAGATGAAAGGGAGATTTCTTGTAACTACAGATTCATCATCTTTACCCGTGATTTACACTTTGATCATTTGATATGACATTATAATACCCTTCCTGTTTTCTGTCGCCCTCCAGGCCCCAAATAATTTCCATACACTCCCTAAATTTATCACGTTAGCTGAAGTAGTTACAAGGACAAGACTGAAACAAACTCGAACACTAACGCGTAAGTAGTAATGCATAAAAGGACAACGCACGGTCCAATTTTCTGCCCACTCACACGTAATGCTTAATGATGTAATAGTAAAGCACACAGGGTTATTTTAGTGAGCAGAGTGTTACCTCAGCAAAGATAAGCATCTCTTTCTCTTAACTCCCTTGCTGAAGTACACAGGCAGCGGACAAACAGTAGAGTCAACCTAGTAGAAGTTCCTGCAGCCCCACTGAGATGTTAATCTCACCAGAGACACACATCTGGTGCTGACGGATGTCTGGCCAACTCTTCTCAGAAAATCTCACAGGGAGGATCAGGACCGGGTGAGTATAGGTGCGGTCTAGACCATGGCTTAAGGCCAACTTCTTTTAAAAAAACCAAAACATTCTGATGATCACCATGCAACGTTACAACAAAGGGAAAAACATAATGTCATGTGACAGGATTTCACCACATACAAAACACTGTGCATTATGAACTGAATTTGAATATAATCAGGGTCACATTGGCAACATCTCTTCATACCTAAACGACTAAATAGGTCAAAGGCCAGTGACTCCCAAAACGACATGACCAACATGGTAGCGTTTAGGAAGTTTAGGAAAACATTGTGGTTTTGGTTAAAATTACTGGTAGTTACAAATGTACCTACATTACATATGTATATTCAAGGACATCACCACAGGTAAAATAACTCACTGTTGACTTTTGCTTCCACATTGGACACAAACAGCGGTCCCCTGGTTGAAAGTTCCCTGCTTGTTCGACCTCACTGTCCATCCCGACCTCCTCCCAACACAGATTTTCTTGCTCTTCATACTACATTGCCTGACTTCCTCCTTTGCTGACGCAATAATAACAACCACTAGATGTCTCTGGCAAGAAGAAACAAGAGAAACACCCCATGTGTTACAGGAATTCGTTCTTGTGTTTTTATTTTAAGAAGTACTAACAACACCACTGGTCTGAAATAAGCTAGAAGCCCGGTGTCACCTTGTCGACTGTCCAGGTGGTGAATTGTACCAAAGTAATGAAATTAGCACTAAATATTTTGAGTTTACTTGCCCAAGAAATCTTGGCAAATTTGTGTTCAATGACTTGTGAATCACAGAATAAATGTGGCAGATATAGCAGCTTAGCTCCAGAGATAGTAACGTCGGTCACTTGGTCCACCACATTGATACAGACTAAAATCTTGGCAAATATTTTGGATTGCCAGGAAAGTTTGTACAGACGTTCATGGTCTTCAGAGGACATATTTTACTCACTTTAGTAATCCAACAATATGCATCAGCAATAAGGTCTTGAATCTGAGTCTTTGTTACTTCTGCCAGTGTGGTTGTGCTTTTACCATTGTCCGGTTGGATTGTGATCAAGATTACATGAAAACTACCAAACAGATTTCCACAAATCTTGGGCAGAGGATGGGACTCGACCAAGAATAGACCCCATCAACTTTTGGTGCAGATCTGTGTAAACTGACATATTCACATGGTGCTGTTGTGCTGCAGGTTAAGTAAATGCTGATAACAAGAACAAGCAAATCTGTAGCGGGGACTCATGTCTCTTCTGTATCTTCCTACATGTGATTTCTCATTACAGGGTGCACTTATCTACAATTTGACTGCACATTGGCAGCCTGATAAGGTCCAAGTAACAGGACTGCTGTGCATGCAGACTGAATGAAACGGCTCAATGTCAAATACTGTTCACTGTTCATCTTGCGTAAGAGTACAATAGGATAAAACTAGAACATTTTAACGGGACAAATAAGAGCAACAACCCATCTATAGACACTATAAACTCACAACTGCGAGCCTAACTCCTCATGAACTGATTTTACCCAGCTTCCTCTGTCAAAAATGAGGGCACTTTGATGAACACTACATAACCCCTCCTCTGCATAAGAAGAGGAGGGGTTGGAGGGCAGGGATCAACTCAGCAGACTCTTGAGACTGTGTACACTGAGACTCAGCAGCCAGTACTAGAGAGGGGTGAAGCACCAGAGGAGCTGACTGGAGCCTCTGGAGCACAGATCTGTAGCTTTTTCACTTTGACCCCAGAGCGGACAGCTGCTGTTGGAGATGACTGGACTGTCACTGCAGCCAACCATCCACTTTGGGAACATTCCTCTGTCTTAACCTGAGAGCTTGAGAGTTACTAGGGACGTTTGATCTTGGACGCGTAACTATTGGAGGATTTGTAGCTCCCTCAGGAGTTAGGTAAGTAAGAACTTCAATAACAGTGGATGGAAAAGAAGAACTGATTGACTAACAGACTAAAAACCTTTGGGGAAGAAATTTCAATCAATTCTCTTAATTTTTCCCTTCGCTGACCTTAAAGGGCAACACAATTTCATACTTTTTTACTTTGCTCATATGTGGCGGACCCTGCCAGCTTTCTAGATTCAAAAAGTGTTCAGGAGACCTTATTTTCCCTTGAGAACAGCCTGTTTTTTGTTAGTTCCGGACAAGATAAATATTTTTTTTAACTTTGTATTATCACATCATTAATATTGTAATGATTAAAATTCTGAGTTTGAATTAATTTTCAAAAACTACATAGCGTAAACTGTGTGTCACCATTTCACACATTGATAAAAACCTGATTTGGAGGCAGAACTGTTCCCTGCATATCACAATTTGCACTTTACTTGCACTTAACCAAGTAAAAGTTGTCTTTTTGATTTCTCATTGCCAACAACGGCTGATGTGATAGAAATAAAAGATCCTTCCCTGCTCACCCCAACAAATCCCACTCAACTTCCAGCCAAAATAAAGAGGACTAATACTTTACCCCTTTTCTGACCCTCTATTTCAATCATACAAGTTTATTACGTGCTCTTAATTAAAAACGTACTTATTAAAATATATGAAAATAATGTTCTGCCAATCTTAATCCAGAGTTTATTAATGAGTTTATATTGATATGACGGTTGAGTGAGTCAAAGGAAGAAATGTGACCAGAGCCTATGAGACAGTGAGGTTGTTGTCCTATGGTATAATAATACTCCTGTACTCAGATAACAGGCGTGAATACAGTACTTTCTTTTGTTCCAGGCTCTCACAGAGGATCAATTGGATAAAAGCTATATTCACAACCAATCTGCAGGATGAAGACTCATCTCCTCTGCTTGGAGTTACTCCTCTTGGCCGGTCACATCCTTGTGGCCAGTGGGCAGCTGGGGACAAAGGATGAGATGTCCAGGGACTCTGTTACCCAGAGACTTGGGCTCGTAGAGAGAGACGTGCAGGGTCCGGTGAGGCCCAACAACAGCTTCCCCCGCCGACGGCTACCTCCCATGTGCACCGGGCCCACGGAAATCCGAGACACATTCAAGTACATTAATACGGTGGTGTCGTGCCTGGTGTTTGTTGTGGGCATTATTGGTAATTCCACTCTGCTGAGAATCATCTATAAGAATAAGTGCATGCGGAACGGGCCCAACATCTTGATCGCCAGCCTGGCACTCGGAGACCTGCTGCACATCATCATCGGCATTCCCATTAATGTTTACAAGGTGAGTCTAGGTGCAGAATATGGCTGACAAAAACATCTATACCATGTATTGTAGGCCTGGCGACAGATTTTTTTTAGAGATGATTTTCTGCTTAAGAGTATTTTTGTTTCCAGCTCATTCAAAACTCCCTTAGCTTTTCACCGAATTCTACTTGCGCTCTTGTAATGTCCCCTCAGAGTTTATTGCAATAGCTTTTTAAGGTCATATGTAAATATTTTGCTGCATATTGGACTTAAAACCCCTCACACACCCTTTCATATGCACACTCTTGAAAAGGGGCTTCCAAGTATTTTTTTTACATGTTATTACTTTACTGGACTCTGAGCCCCTCCATATCCCCTTGTGTCTCTGGCATGTTATTATCTGTTCAGCTCAGAGAAAGATAGAGAGAGAGAGAGAGAGAGAGAGAGAGAGAGAGAGAGAGAGAGAGAGAGA
>OMLP01011084.1:8098-23387 GCA_900302685.1 Spondyliosoma cantharus | reverse complement strand
CTAGACACTTGTTATATTCACCATTTTATATTATTCTTTATATATAGTCTATTCTACAAATAATCCACAAGTATTATATATTTCTGATATTATTTATATATTTTGGCTGCCTGTCTCTCTGTCTGCTTGCTCATCTGTTGTCAATGGACTCGGTCAATATGATTGGTCAGATGGCTGCTGAGCCACAGGTAAACGCTGCTCCGGTGAACGGAGCTCAGATGAAAGTCAGTCATGTCAGTCAGTTTGCGTTCACTAGCTCAGTCCACCCAGTACGTGTTTGTCTCAAATCCTCCTCACTGCAGCTCTGCATCAATATTTGGGGAATTATTAGGTCGACTTTAAAAAGTGAAATCTACAATTAATAAGCGGTTCAGATAACGTGCCAAATCACGGATCAACTTCGTTCAGTTATACCACTACCTGGTCAGTTTACATTAGTGACAACAGCAAATTAGAGAGAGAAAACTCGACACGCACATACATCATGCACCTGAGCTTACGGTTAATTTACCTTGCATTCGCTGAACAGTTGCGGGTGATGGTCGTAAAGTAAAAGTAAGTAAATTGGATGTGTTGCCGCGCCTCGCAACAACTTTCTTCTTACGGCTCCTGCAGACAGGGCTGCCATCCTCGACTAGCTGTTATTCTTATAATAACCTAAATACGCCCAGACTTCAGATTTGGTTCTCTTTGAATTTTGAAAAATGCCTTGAGGGCCGATACTACGTCAAGTCCTCCCTCCGCCATGTCTTCTTCACTACATAACAAGCGCACGTTGCACGTTGCACGCTGCGCATGCGCCGCAAGTTTTCCACACCGTGGTTATCGACCGCGGCAGTTACCATGGTAATTAAAACTTAAAAGGTAACCTTCACTGTCGGAAATTTTACCATGGTTTACCGTGACAACGGTAACCGTTACATCCCTAGTGCTACGTTAAGTGTTATTGCTGTTGAACAGTCTGACGATTGGAATGAATGACCTGTGGTAGCGTTGCTTTTTACACCTTGGGTGAAGCAGTCTGTTGCTGAAGGAGCTGCTTAAAGGCCCCCACACCGGCCAGACTGAAACCAACGTCCAACTGCCTCTATCCAACCACTCCTTTGCCTCTCGTCTGACCTGTTCGGCAGAAAAGTTGCATTGAACATACAGCTTCAACGTGCTGCCAACTCCACAGCAGTATGTACGGTCTGCGCTTGCGCGAGACACAATAAGCCCCCTTAACAGCGGGTGGCACTAGTCTCGTGCCAGTACTCCAAAATATGAAAAGAGGAAATGACAGAACAGAGTGGACATAAAAACAAAGAGCACACAGTATTGGTTCTGTATTCGTTCAACCCAAGAAGACGTTTGTGTACTAAATACTTGGTATTACTTGAAAGATGATTAAGACTGAGCTGACACTCGCGTTGTGAGCTCTCGGGCTCGTTATTATACAAAGATGTGGTTATGTGGTTTGTTTACCATCATCACTTCCGCCCCTCCTACACACTGCGCTGATTCACTAGCACACCGCCAATCAGAATGGTCATACAGACCAATCAGAGTTATCCAATGGCTCAGATGGCCGACAGCCAACCTCCTCAGACTTCGTATGTTGAATCGGAGCAGACGCTGTCCGCACGGTTCCAAATCTTCCAACGCAGCTGAACACACACCTAACAGATTTGTTACCGAACACGTCCTGATGTTGCGGCCCATCAGCAGCTGTGCAGGGGATGAGCCGTGTGACAAGGGAGTGGCCCTATAAGCCATGAGAGCCTTGTGTGGATCCTCCTCCTTTTTCAGGAGAGATTTCACCATCCTCACTGCCCTCTCAGTCTCTCCGTTACTTTGAGGGTAGTGGGGGCTGCTGGTTGCATGTGTGAAGTCATAGTCTCTGGAGAAGGCTGCAAACTCCGCTGCAGAGAACTGGGGGCCGTTGTCTGTGATAACTGTCTCTGGGACCCCATGACGTGCAAAAATAGACTTCAACTTTCCTGTCACGTGGGCTGTGGTGGTGGAGGTAAGGTTAGCCACTTCAATGTAGCGCATGTAGTAGTCAATGACGACGAGGTACATGGCATTGTCCCACTGGAAAAGATCCGCTGCCACATGCTACCATGGCCTTTCAGGCAACGGAGTCGTTAGCAGTGGCTCTGGTGCATTGTGAGTCTCATGTGCACAGATCGCAGAGTCTTCCACTCTCTGTTTAATCTGGTTGGTCAGACCTGGCCACCACATAGACTGCTACGCTCTGGCGACACACTTTGTTATGCCTTGGTGACCTTCATGCATTTTGTTGAGCACTTCCTCTTGTATTGTGACAGGAATGATGAGTTTTTCACTTTTCATCAGTAGTCCGTCTGCAACCAGCAGGTCCTGGTGATACTGCCAGTATGGCTGCAGTTGAGGTGGATGAGCTTTTCTGGTTGGAAGCCAACCTGTTTGCACCATGTTTTTCAGTCTTTTGCAGACGTCATATTTGTCCTGTGCTGTCCTGTTCTGCACCAGCCTCTGCTCTGACGCTGGCAAGTGCTCCATTATTAGGTTGATGGACACACACACATCCTGTTCCAGTTGGTTGTCCTCTGGTGTAGGCGGGGCTTGAATCGGCGCCCTGGACAGTGCATCCGCAGTGATCAATTTCTTTCCAGGTGCGTGTTCAATAATCTGTGAGTGAAGCGAAGCAGTTGCAGCCTGAATCTCAGAATGCGAGGTGGCAAGTCATCTAGCGCTCGGCTGCGTAGCAGGAAGATGTGAGGCTTGTGGTCGGTCTGTATCAGAAAGTCCATCCCTATCAGGTAAGACTGAAAACGCTCACACGCCCAGGTTAGCGCGAGCGCTTCCTTTTCTATCTGGGCATATCTGCGTTCCGTGTCCGTCATGCTGCGTGATATAAAGGCGACTGGCAGCCATTCTCCAGACAGTTGCTTCTGAGACAAAACTCCTCCCAACTCAAAGGAGGAAGCGTCTGCTGCAACTGTTGTCTCTCTGTGCAGGCAGTACTGTGCCAGTACTGTTGGTGAGCTCAATTCCTTACACAGCTCGTCAAACGCTCTTTGTTGCGCACTCCCCCACACAAAGTCGGTGTCTGTCTTGAGCAGGTCTCGTAGCGGTTGTGTGAGTTCTGCTATGCATGGAGAGAACTTTCCCACGTAGTTAACCATGACCACAAACCTTTTTACATCAGCAGTGTCTTTGGGCATGGGCATGCCTTAATTTTGCCCGGGTCTGCGTCAATGCCCCTTGCACTGACGATGTGGCCCAGGAATATGACCTTGTCGACTGCAAACTGACACTTGTCGTTATTGAGCATCAGGCCCTCTTCCTGGAGCCGCCCCAACACTCTGTGCTGCCTGTGGTCATGTTGTTCACACGTCGATCCAAAAACGAGGATGTCATTGGCATGACATACAGTCCCTTCCAGCCCTGTCAGCATCTGTGTTAGTCGTTTTTGAAAGTGTTCGGTTGCTGACGAAATCCCGAATGGCAGTCTCTTGCCGCAGTATCGCCCAAAAGGGGTGAGTATCTGCAGAATCCAGCTGTGGCATCCAGCTTTGTAAAGACGGTTGCCCCTGCAAGCTTGGCCAGGGTTTCATCGACGGCCGGCAATATATGTCTCTCTCGGTAGATATACTCAGATATAGACAGATGTGTCATATCAGAGCAGATCCTGATTTTTCCTTTGGGCTTTGGTGCCACTACTATACCTGCACACCAATCTGTAGCCTCTTCGATGGATATAATCACCCCCATTTTCTCCATTCTCTGGAGCTCCTCTTTGACCTTGTCGTGTAATGGTAGAGGTACACGTCGTGGCAGTAACAATGCGTAGGGCTTGGCGTCCTCCTTCAACTTAATTCTGTACTCCCCTTTTAAGCAGCCCAATCCTGTGAAGACCTTGGGGTATTGTTTCTTCATGTCTGCCTCCAGCTCTCTTACACTGTCGACTAGATGCAGTAGCTTCAGGTCTGATATTGCAGGCAAACCAAGCAGAGGAGTAGCTAGCTTTTTTGTACCACATACACCGGTTTCTCTCACTATAGGTTACTGTTTTTTTAATTTCTTCATGTTGTATTATTGTGGTAACTGCTTTTTCCAGCTATGAATTCACTGTCCATTTGTAACTTTTCAGACAGGCCGTGATGCCTTATCCCTACCACTAACCTGTCTCTGATCATCTCATCCTGGCTCTTGGCTTCTTTTATTGAAACAAGCCCTTTCATAGATTACATTATATTTGCATATGAAGTATTTATCAAAGGCTTCCTTTACTGCCTTGTACTTCTTTAAATCTGCAGCACTTAAGCCTAGCGTGCCCAAAATATCATCGGCTTTATCGCCCATAGCATAAACTAATGAGTTCACTTGATATTCTTCATTCTTACTGTCCAGTTTGGGTGCCATCCGGAACCTTTCAAACTGCCAAATCCAGTTGGGTCATTTAGCAAAGTCCGAGAAGTCAAAGTTAGTTTTCTGGTGGGTTTATGGAGAAAAGGGAATCCATTGTTCTTTCTCTTTATTGATGAGCAGGCTCCACTGCATTGTCTCTTAACATCCCATTCCAACACGCTCTCTCCCCTTCTGTCTAACTAGCTATTTACTGCACCCAGTTCCTAACTGCAGGCTAGCGTTAGTGTAGCTTCGCACCGACCGTGACTCATGGGTCGTGACAATTTATTTATTTACCGTAACTCGCCCGACAATTTCTTCCAAACGACCATTCAAGACGGGATTCAGCACTCTTCTGACACCTTGTAACATGCCATGTTCAGGGAATGTGTATAGTTCCAGACGGGAGACATCTATGAGTTGATCTATGAGCGTAATGTGAGTTTGGACAGCCCTCGAGACTTGCAGACTTACCACAAACTGTCCCTAAAGGTCTAAATTTGGATTTGAGTGACTTTGAGTACACGAAAGCAGGACGTGGACAGTGACAACAAGACACAAGAGAGTATAACTACAAAATAAAACAGGAAATAAACATTCAATAACCAAAACAAATGCAGAAACATTTAAATATCACAGTATAAAAGTGTGTATTCTGTTTAAAAAGAATAAAGGCTATATCATCACATCGTATAAACTGAATGTGGTGATTTATATATATACAGTGTATATAAAGTTCATTAAAAACCTAAAATATATGAGTCCCTGCCCTTTCCTGAGCCCTTGTCCCACCCCTTGACATTTTCATACAGTCCTAACCCAATACAACCTCACGGAGTTGCTTGTTTGACTGTCGACTTT
Source organism: Spondyliosoma cantharus (assembly GCA_900302685.1). Classification (NCBI taxonomy): domain Eukaryota; kingdom Metazoa; phylum Chordata; class Actinopteri; order Spariformes; family Sparidae; genus Spondyliosoma; species Spondyliosoma cantharus. The sequence continues at coordinate 18,152 of OMLP01011084.1, read as the reverse complement.
CAGTCTTGTTCACTATTCTCTGACATAAGATAAACTAAATTACTTATTGATTAAACAAAATGTTTGACATACTAATTAATAATAATAAAAAACAAAAGAAATGCACCTTTGTCTGCATCACAAGGGAGTCTGAGCGCAGGGAGAAGAGCCACATTTATCCATAAATATTGTGTGTCTGCGTATCAAATCATCTCTAATGAACAAGACATTAACACCGAATACAATGATAAGTACTAATAACAATACAGACAGAATGTAGAAGGAGCTCAAACTGGAATATGCAGGAAAAGTGGGACAACAGATACATGTGGAGTCAGAGGCAAGCAGTGACAGTGAATGATAGAGATAGATGTAGTGAGATGGAAATGATAGATGGAGAGAGGAGAAAAAGGAGAATGTTTGATAACTTACACCCATCTGCAATGAAAGGATGATAAATGACTTCCATTTACAGTGGGAGCAAGACTTCCTTTCTGAATGGCTTCCCTGTGGGCCGTGACCATCTCTTCTGTCATCCCATGATCTCTGCCCTCCCTTTATCATCCTCAGTCCGTCCCTAACTCTATCTCCCCAAGGTGTTGGTGGACCACACTGGTGGTTTCACATAATTCATTAAGTTGAAAAATCATACACTTTGAATTAATGCTAGGCTCTTTAAAAAATAAACCATGTTTTTTCCAGACAGGAATTGTCTTTCATTAGTCGGAGCTATGAAAAGGATCCTGCCGAGATACGTGAAGAATCACACTGAGGATTTCACTGTATTTTCTTGTTATTCCTAGTTGTTTGTGATGCAACTGGTAGCAAAGTCTATTTTGAAAAATCTTTTCTTGAGGGCTACAACATCAAAGACCCTTTCTAAAGGGATAGTTCAACATTTTGGGTGATTTTTATCGTTTCCTTTCTTGCTGAACGTCTACATGAAGTTTTATAACTAGGTTCGGGAACAAAGACCACGCCCTGAACTCTCCTCATTTCCGCTCAAAAAATATTTAAGCACACCTTATCCGTTCACTCCCTTCTTGACTGATTTTCTATATCCCTCCCTCCCAATCCCCTTCTTTCTTTTTGTTTTCTCTCTTATCCAAATACAGGACCCACTGGGGCTCACGAAGAGATAACAGACGGTTCCCCCACTCAGCGTCTCAACACCCACTCCGTTTCTTCTGACCATCCTGCCAAACCCCACCCTCCATCCACCTATTCTACCAGCTTTTCTCCCTTTCTATGAACCCTCACCCATCCTTCCTATACCCCCTCATCCCTCGACCCTTTCCCCCATCCCTCGACCCCTACCCCATCCTCCTTTCATCCTTCCATCCCCTCCATCCCTCGACCCTTTCCCTCCCAGTATTCCACATATGTTCATAACGTGTAATAAAATGTTTCTTATTCTATACAGCCATTGGCGTGGTCTTTGTTAGTGAAAGGGGTTATAAGCGGGACTATTTCTTCATTAGCCACAGTGACTTGCTGGAGTCTTGTCCTCACAGTTGGGTCGCATCCAGAGAAGTCTTCAGAAAGTCCACTGCACCCCTCCAAAGAAAAAATCCAGCTCATTACTCCCTGAAAACCACAAATTACCATTGTACTATTCTATTTCCCTGTTCATTTTGTTTAGAAAAAAAAACAAGAAAAAAGAACATTCCTGATACATTCCTACTATGTCTGTTTCTGTCACACTTCCATGTCACTCAGTTTGCAGTCGCCTTTAGATGTTTGAGCGCAGTTGTGTCATGTCAGTGCGCAGGTGTAACTCAGCTAGCAGGATGGCCGGAGCAGAGAGGGTAGCCTCTGGTTCATTAGTCGCATGTTGGAACATGATGTACTGTTGGCAATACAAGCCCATTTTTTTTCATAAAAGCATCTGCTTGAAACAGTTGTTGATGCTTGATTTATGCTTCTGCTTTGAATCTACACCATACCTGCGGTGTAGCCTCTGCAAAGATGCATGTCCTACACCTTAGCTTGACATGCACCTCTTCAGAAAAATAACTGCACAGCAGTGACGTGGACCATGATTGGTCCATTTGGTGTAATTGCATTTTCTGGCCTCTCCTCTGGTGCTTACCATTCGTGCTAATACCAAGGATTGTGACCTGTTGTTTCCCCAGTAAACACACTGCCCTCTTTGGTTATTGGACTTCCTCCTGACTGGCCGGCTGCTGCTCTTCTTGGGTTTACTTTAATGTACTTCAAATAATTAATGCTGTGTTTTTGCAAAGTCCAAAAAAATATTATATTATGGGTCGTAGAAGGTGATTTGTTGAGACATAATACACATATACACATATATATACATATATTTAACAATAATAATAATTTTGAATTGGTTTTAACAGTATTCTCCTTGGGACAGAACCCAAAGCAAACCAGAAGGTTAATTATGGTTTGTAAAATAAAAAAAAGCATCCATGACAGTCATTATCTTCTTGAAGCCCTGTTTTTAAACTGTGCTTACAGACATCATATCTTTAGCAGTGCAGTATGTTATTACGCTGGTTATGTCTTTGTATCCATTTGGTTTCTTCTCATATGGGGCAATGGCTGAAAAAGCACAAATTGAAGGTTGTTGAAGTGAAGTTTGACTAGTAGAAGCAGTGGGGCTGGTCTGTTGGCTACTTGCGGGGAGGCTGACGCTAGCATGATAGCGCAAACTGATGATTTCAAAGTTCTGTTTGGGTCAGTACCTGTTGAGATGATGGAAGAGGTTGGTGGTCACTGACACATTTTGCACCTAATGCTGGTGTGTCATTTTACAGACTTTAGGTAGCTGAACTATTTCCAAATAAGTGAAGTGGTGTGACCTTTCTTTGGTTTAATTTCTTCGTCTTTGTCAGACCGCTCATCTTCTTGTGTCGGCTCGACACCGTCATTCTGAGTTGTTGAGTGGGAGGTGCCAGAAACATGCATCCACCACATGCATTTGTTTCTCTGGTGTGCGACTGGCTGTTTGTGTAGTGTTTTCTAGGTATAGGAAAACAGATTTTAAAAAAAAAACGTTATCGAAAATGAATGCCATAAATTTATCATCGTTATCGTAGAAAATTTTATTGGGAAAATGATCGTGATTGTTTTATCGCCCAGCCCTACTCCTACTTTATCTCGATCTTTTTCGGCCTACTTTGCTTAAGTATGTAGAGTGCACCTGCAAAAGCCACTGCCTCTCTCAGTATCACATCCTGTTTCTCACATAACTGTGGTCGCTCGTAGTTCATCAGCAGCTTATAGTATGTGCACCATGCAGCTGATAACATCAAATTTGATTCAGTGCAATATTTGTTCCTTTTTCTCTTCTTTGGATGAATAGCAGTTCAGTGAGAGGGTGGAAAATGTAATTCTTCTGGGTAAACATTAATTTTCTTACAATCCTCTCCTCCCGTAACACAGTTTGTAGACACAAGAGTTCTGATATTGTCCTTGGTTCGATGGATTTCTGCCTACGCTGCAGAAGGAATCATAAGTCTGGAAGTGCAATCAGCAGGAGAGGCAGGAGGGGCGGAGGAACGCCAGCACCAAATCTCACTGATATTCCTTTAAGACAGTGTCAAATGCTGTCCTCAAGGACTATCTATCTATTCTCTACCCGTATGCTCATATATTATAAATGGGGTAGTGGTCTGTAAGCATGGACAACAAGCTGAAAAGAATATCAAAATGCTATTGATTTCCTAGGGAGCACAAACCTCACTTTAACAAGACAACCGATGCCTGGGTATATATTTTAGGTCTCATTTTGTTTATGTTGGCTCAACTTCTTTAATTTGACATGAAAAAGGAAATTGCTTGTTCGTTTTAATGAACTGACTCAGGGAGAATGTTTAAAAAACCCTTTATAATTAGACAAAATACATTCATAGCTTAAGTAATGCATAACTAATGCATGAATGTTGATGATTTAATGCATGGAATTAACAAAGGACTTTATACCTATTGTTCATCACTAAGTAATGATCAAGTTTATAAGAGTTTATATTTCTAGTTTAATGGCTCATCAATCAAAAAATGTTCAATGTTATGTCCAGCTAATTTGGCAGCATTTCATTAAAACATGCAATACAGAACTTACGTCTTCCCCTCCAGGCACCAAGAGTAACACTGTGCAGCCATTTTCCTCTGACATCACGTTCAGGGAGGGATGCTCAAATGCTGTGCTGTTGTGTTCCAGGCTGTTGAATAAATGGAGGAAATCCAACCAATTGTTGTCATTTTACTGCTTCCTGAATGATCAGCAACTGAAAAGATGATGAAAGGTGGAAATCCAGAGGGATGTCATGTCATATTTTAAGGTAAAACAACATATTTGATAACCCATTAGAAAAGAGTCTATGGATTGTCACTTGTGTTGTTTTACCTTGAAATATGGCCCGTTGTCCATCCAGATTTTCACAATCCATCATCTTTTCAGTTGCTGATCTATTGGGAAGCATTAAATGATGGCAATTTGTCAGATTCCCGACATTTATACGACTTGCAACCTGGATCAGAGCGCTATAACATTATCCCAGCATTCAAGCAGTGCTGACAGGCCTAATCAGCATTGTGTGAACTTGGCAAAGGGCTTGAATGTATTGGAGTTTCATTTATATACTAATGTCCCACACTGCAGGTTTAAACCAGCTATAGTCAGATTTGTACTAAAACATTGTGTGAAATTTTAAATGGGGTCACTTAGGGTGATGAACCTACAGAGAATTATCACCTGAATCTGTAGCTCCTCATGACTTTACAGAGCATTTATAGCCAGTTTTAGCTCAATGTTCATCTGTCCAGTTCACAAATTTTACTGTTCTGGACCACTGTCACTCTCACTAATGTTGCCACATTACTGCTGGATGTCTAAAGAAGAAAGTGTTATGTATATATAGCTACATATAGCTACATTAGTTTGCTATATTAACATAAAAGGTGACAATATATCAATGTTGAGTTCACAGATTGTTTCTGCTTCCACCAAGTGGACAAATAAATCAGTTATTGCAGTTTTTTCATTAATATTCACTTATTGATTAGCCTTTAAGCGTTAATCACCTAAATGCATTGTGACTTTGTCATTTCTTATGGTGTTCAACAAGAATCAATTCTGAATTACTCATGAGTAATGAAGCATTTGTTTTGTTCCTTTAATATAAAGTGTTAACTAAAGAATCATGATAAATACATTGCTTTTTTCAGTAGTTTTGATATTGTATTCTGTTTTCACATACATTCAGATTCAGAAGACTTTGTGAAGAATCTGCCACTATCTCCGGCTCCATTATTCTGCCAAGGTCACTCTAGCTGATGGGGAGCGAGAGAGCCAGGAAGACAACACTACTCACTGAGACAAGAGGTTGCAATCAGAGAGAGCGGAGCTGTAATCAAACACGGACTTCAGGCAGAAAAAGACAAAGTGGGTAGAAAAAAGAACACAACAACGGTTCATTCAGGGAGAAGGGGACAAAGGGAGGTGAGGGGAGAAATTAAACGAAAGAAAGGGGAGCACAGACAGAGAGGGAGAGGTGGACAGAAAGGGGAGACAGAAGGCAGGATCAAGGAGATGGAGCGGTGCAGGGTGGAGGTATTTTTAACATGTTCTAATCGGGGCTAGCACATCAAACATGGCCTGTGCAAAAAACGCCGTCAGAGTGAAGAAATAGCTACAGAGGGAAGTTGGTGGATGCCAAAACAATACTGTGGAAAGCCACGCTCAAATACACCGTATGAAGAGGAGGATTTGGTGTGTACAGCGTACGGAAATGAGGACAGAATTGAGTAAATTCCCCATCTTACGTAAATCTGCTCCGCATGAGAGATTCTTCCTGTAGACTCGGGGGTTTAATAAGCTGGGGGGGTTGTTTTCCCCTCCGTCCTGTCTCCAGCCAGCTCACTGGACCGAGGAGGGCTGAGCAGGAGGAGAGGGAGGAGATGAGTTGTGTCTGAAGACGGACAGAAGGAGGAAAAAATTGTTTTTTGCTCACATTTTAGGAGCTTTCTGCTCTCACTCTTCACCTTATAATCCTGGTGGCTGCATGGGATTGTGCTGCGTATCTCACTGTTTTAATGAATCCCAGCAGATTAGAGGAGACAGTTATTCTAATTCAGGAGGCACTCGACTAAACCTGATGCTCTTTTTATTCACCAATCAGCTGCGCTGCTAAAAGTGTGTCCTACCAGGCAGTGTACAAAAATCATCACAATTCCCTGGCAGGCCGTGTGTTTGTATTATGGCATTGTTTTGAAAACGCAATCAGGAGAGGTTTGGCCTGGTTTCTGTGACGAATAAATTGTTTCCTAAGCCTTTTTACAGCTTTGATAAATATTCATCTCGCTGATGCCTGCGTCCTGCTGCAGTGCAGTGCGTTACCGAGCCGAGCTGCGAGGGATATTGATGAGCTGTGGGTCTGAGGATGCTCAAATCACACAGCAATCAGGCCTCATCATGGCTCCTGTGGCCAGATCGGTGCACGCTTAACGCTCAGGTACATCTCGCCGCCTTTTCTTCTAACGGGGCACGACTTTCCACGGCCATTAGCCGGGATAGTTCACGCTCGAAAGCGGTGCTGCGTTTCACATACTGATGGGATTCATTGTGGCGTTCTCTAAGCTCTACTCGAGGGACGGAAAGTCTTGTCCAAGACAGAGGCGTTAAGCAGCATCCAGCAAGTGGTGGGACAGTGCAGCGGCTTGTATGCTGTCGAACTCTTCCAGCCAGAGGAATCAGATGGGAGTGGGATTGTGAAAGCCTTAAAATGTGTCTTGGGGGCTGGATAGTGGAGGTTATTATCCAAAGAATCATGACAGGAATTCAATAAGGGGCTTTTGTCCTGTGAAATTTCACTCTTCCCATAAGGATCCCTCTGTTTTGGCCTCTCTTTCCATTCCCTCCCCTCTCTGTATCCCTCTGCTCCTCTGGGGGGACGAGTTAAAAGCATAATACTGGTGAGTACTTGAGTGCTGAGGATTCCTCCTGAATGCTAAACAGTCTTATCAAATAGCACACTGCAGCACATCTTAGGTAGTGATGGGCAGTGAGAAGCAGAACAGACATCTGACAAGTCTGCATAGTTTATGCCTTTACACACTCCATTAATAAAACCTACGGCGGGTTTGGTTATGGTTTTGTAGTCAGGATATTTACAACATACTGTCTCCTCTCTCCTCTCTGTGTTTAAGGCGATACTGTAGACAAGACTTTGTATGTGAATTCTTGTTGTTCATAAATGGAAACCTACATCAAGATTGTTTTCATATTAAAATTAAATCTCGTGACTGTCCTGAGGAAAGGTTACTCAAGCTTAGACCAGAAATCTTCAGCTCTGCAGCACAGGAGACACCGGCTTCAGTTTCACTCAGGACTACTGTAAGTGTTGCACACAGGAAGCAGAAGGAACGGGGAGTCTGTCCTCAATTCATACCATATACTAATTCTACACAGTATATTACATTTATATGAAACATATAAACTTATTTACATTTAGGGCATTTAGCAGACGCTTTTGTCCAAAGCGACTTACAGTAATTCATACATACATACATACACTGATGGCGGTGGCTTCCTTGCAACTAGGGGGAACCAGGATTCGAACCAGTGACCGATCTCTAGACTACCCGCTCTACCCACTAAGCCACAGCCACCAATGGTGTTGTCACTTTCTCTCAGAAATGTTGAGAATTCAATTGTAAATTTAAACATCTCATTATTATGGGGCTCTGATAACAGATCTGTTAATAGATTTATTAGTTAACACATACTAACAAATGTACCTGGCATTTAGATATCATGTAACGCTTTTGGGTTACAGTCTCTCTCTTTCACACACACACACACACACACACACACACAGACAAAACATTTCATCTGTATAACGCTCTGCCTACACTGTTCCTATCTGAGCTCAAATAAGAAGCACAGTACTGCTGTGGGAGTTAAAGTCCGGACTGATCGCTTGTGCAGGAGGACAGGACGCTATGTCTGTGTGTGTGTGTGTGTGTGTGTGTGTGTGTGTGTGTGTGTGTGTGTGTGTGTGTGTGTGTGTGTGTGTGTGTGTGTGTGTGTGTGTGTGTGTGTGTGTGTGTGTGTGTGTGTGTGTGTGCGCGCGCGTGTGCGTGTGCGTGTGTGTAGTGGCAGAAACCATTTCCATCCTCCGACTCCGTTGTAATTACACATTAGAGTCTTGTCAGTGAACGATGCTAAATAACCACACAATTCAGACTGAAGACAGAAAACAGAGAACAAATAGCAAATGTTCTCTCCGCTCCCAGCTTCTCACACACACACCAACACACGCACACACACACACACACACACACACACACACCACAGCACAGACTGTCAGCATTGTAAGAGAACCTCAGTATGAAGATTTAATGAAACTGTAGGAGATGTCGTCTGCTGGGGTATAAATGTTTAAATGTTGCTATTTCTTACTGCATCAGGGGGGAAGAGAAAGTTTCCTGTGGTAATCCCAATGTCAGTGGTCTTCCTCCTGCTCCCTGTGCCACAACAATTACCCCCAGGCATAAATACATCAATGTCTGCATGATGTAAGCTTTGCATAACCCAGGAGCTGCTAACGTGGCGCTGTAAATGCTCAACAAGCCGGGTGGCGGAGAGCGATTAAGGAACAAGACCAGGAACAAAAGGAACAAAAGAAACAAAATAAACATTTTTTTTGTTTTTTGTTGTAAATGAAAAAAGCTATTTAAATCTGCGGGGGTGTCGTGCCATGTGCTGTGTGAATTCTGCCACCTGTTCATGGATGCTCCCAAAGGTTTTCAGGGGGAGCTCAACTCACGGGATGCATTGTGGGTAAGGCTCCAGTGCAGCCAACTCGGTACCAGGCAGCAGAGGAAAGAGCGGTGTTGGAGGAAACCAAGGTTGAGGCTTAATTTAACATCCAAGACAACAGTGGTACTGACAGAGATTTCATTTGACAGCCACCGCCCACTCACGCACTCTCTCCCTCTCTCTCTCCCTTATTTTCACACACGCTCTCCTCTGTCGCTATCTGACATGTACAGATACACATTTACAAAATGTGATGTAACAGTCCCCCTGAGCTGTAACACAGGCCCGAGCAGCCCGAGAAGGCCTTATAAGATGTTCAAAAGGGAACCACAGGGAAAAAATTAATGGAGCTGACAGTCGAGCGATGCCAGTAACCAGCCGCCACATCTGGATGTGACAGGTTGTGTTGTGTGCGTGTTTGTGGCAGGGGTTATCATTTCGGTACCTCAGTCACAGACGTCCTCTATTCCCCAGAGCTGTCCGTCTGTGTGCTCATATAACGCTCATATAACCAGGAACAGTTTTCTAATCTTGCATGTGTGATGTTTCATTTCTTCTGATGCATTTATACGGTTGTTTCCAGTCACATATAAATGTATGTGAGGCCCTGTCCCAGCATATGATGGTGTGTTAGTGTAGGTCTAGGCCTAATACACATGTGAAAATGTGAATTACAAATATTTACATTTGTGTTGACTTAAAAAGCCAGGCTGAAAATGTCCAGTTTTACATTATTTTGGCATGTTCTAATTTTTGTCCACACGCAAAAAAAGCCATTTTCACTTCACTTATGTTCCATGTTTTGTTTCCACATGTGGAAAAAACACAGCCCAGTCTCCAGGATACAACGTGAGCAGTTAACGTTTCTGCACACCACAGACACATCCACGGTCGATGTGTACCAAACGTGACACGTGACATTCAAACGTTCACAAAGTGCCTATAAGCCACCAGGCTGGTGGTGTTATTATTGGTAGGTTTTGTGGCGACCGAACCCCACTATTATTCACAGAAAGTCCGACCATCTCTATCAGTGATCGTGACGATCAGAACATGTGTTTTAAGCCAAATCATGATGTTTTTCAAACCCTGACCAAGTGTTTTTTGTGCGTAAACATAACTAGAGCATAAGGCGGGCATCAGACAGGTGAGGAGGGAGAAAAAGGCTGTTGAAGAAGCATAAGAATAATAATAATAATAATAATAATACATTTATTTTATATAGCGCTTTTTCGGTACTCAAAGACACTTTACAGTTTAAAACAGAAGTATAAAAACAACAAA
>OMLP01011080.1:0-12457 GCA_900302685.1 Spondyliosoma cantharus | reverse complement strand
ATATTCAAGAAGTATTTGTACAGTTTGATTGGATGCCAAACTAACATTTCTCTGTCTGTTGGTATTTTAACTGTGTGTGTGTGTGTGTGTGTGTGTGTGTGTGTGTGTGTGTGTGTGTGTGTGTGTGCAGTGAGACTCCACATCAGAGAAAACAGAGCAGAGTCTGTCCTCCTTCCAGATCTACCGCTACACTCTGATCTTGAGATTAGATAGGCTGGCTGTTCCTGTAGTAGGAGATTCAGGAGGAGGCTGTCTGCAGGGTGAACGTCTGACAGGGCTGTGTACTGGGGCTTCTACTAATAGCTTCTCTTCCTCCACAAGGTGTCCTGCTTTACTGTATCCCGATAAGAAACTAAATCATCATCTTTAGTGTACTGGAACGCCGTTATCCCATCGTAAACTGCTGTCCATCTCCACATTTGTCTTTAACCTCTTTCTCTCATTGTTTTCCATCTTTTCCCTCAACAGTGACTGACAGTTGACTTACAGGCAGTCACTTGCCTCTGTCTGTGAGCTCTCCCTGCCAACACAGTGGGATGTCTCTCCCACTCTAGCTGATAGCTGTCATATGACTGCTCAAATGGGTGGGCAACAAATACAGAGCTTATGACTTGAATGTGCAGACATATGATTAGGCCAATTCACTTTAACAACGTCTCTAAGTTTTTAAAGACGTGCTGTTATCCTCCTCCTAAACTCAAATGATTTATAGGAGAGTCTCGTGTGATCACAGTCTTTCAGCTGCAGTTTGCAGGGGCAATGCCCGTTTTTTTGTTGTCAGATGTTTGATGTGTCTACTCGGGCTCTGAAGTTCAGCTAAAATACTCACCATTTATGACAATGTTATTAAGCAAGCCGCCTCTGAAACGTTGTTAACTTGGGACAAAATTGCAGTTATGCAGCTTTTTTAAAGGCTAAGACTGGCATTTTAAAGAAATATTTATTTCTTGTTGTCAAATCCTATAATATGAACAAAACAGTATGCAGTATAATCTCAAAGAAGTATCAGGTGACATATTAAGCAGACAGTGATATATCTATGAGGAGCCAATAACAGCCAACCATTTATGTCATGCTCTGAATGTTCATCTTTTAATGTGCACACTCAGAGACTCAAAGACTTTGAGATGCATTCCCAGGAGGTCTGTGAGGGTTTAGGGTAGATATTTTGGGCCCTTTATGGACACTTTTTGTAAGATTCTTAGGGGAATTACCCACAGTTCATAGCATTTTAACATTAAACACTGGGTTACAAAGGGGTAGCAGCATATCCCCAAAACAACAAGATAATCTGGTTGCTTTCATTTCGCTATATGAGAGAGATTCTTTACTCACCATCTGAAACTCAAAATTTCTACCTAAGATACAACATTTTTTCTAAAACTCATTCTCTACCTACATCACTGTTTATTAAACAACATTAAACTGCTCAGCTTTTGAAACATTATGGAACTTTTTCCCTGAATCTTCATGTTTCTATTTGTGTATATGAGTACTCCCAGTTTTTAAAAATCATTTTTATTGTAAGGTTAAATGTATTTTAAAATGGAAAATAAAAAGCGTAAAACCTACAAGGTGAGGTGAAAAATTACAAAGCGCAGTCCCAGTCTTATGAAAGCATTTCAGCCCCTTGCAGACTTTTTTCACTCAAACACCATGTGACGTCGACAAAGACAGTAAGGGCTCAGGGCTTTAGGCCTTTGGGGTCACATTAAGGCCTAAAGCATGTCTGTGGCACTCAGCCCCAAACTAAAGATGTAGATCTTTAAAAACATGTCACAAGTTTATAATTGTTGTTTTTAAAGTATTTTTCCCAATATGTTTTGGTTTAGTTTTTAGCAAATGTTCCTGGTGTCAGGAGTATTTTTGATGGAGACTATTTCCAGCAGCAGATTTATACACATTCATGGCTGCAGCAGCAGTTTACAGTGCGTGTGGGATTGACTCAAATAAAGGAACATGTTGCCGAAGGCAGCAATGTGGCTCACTGATGTGATTTTTTAAATACTTTTGGACAACAATGAAGGACCATGGCACTGAAGAGAAGCTAAGTAGAGCTTTGGCTATACACACAATGCTTTTTTAGTAGGATCAATTCAGTGTTGGTTTTGGTGTTTTTGACAGTAGAAACAGAATAGACAGAATTAAACCAGTCTCATCCTTCAATATGCATCCAACTTTAAATGTCCAAGGGTGTGTTTTTACTTTTTACGGCTTAAACGTCTCATAACAGTCTTGGAGCTTGTAGCTTTATTAACACAGGTCAATTCAGAACAAGCTGCAGGAGCTGGTATCCTCAAAAGAAATGAGCAGCGCTAACATGGTTTCACGTGTGGAATGGCAGCCAGTGTATGCTCCTGCCAAACCAAACAGAGTTCCCTGTCAACATCGGCTCTCATCAGTCAACAAACATTGGCAGCTGCCTCCAACATTCAGGCTGTATAATATAAGTGGCAACAGACGCTCGGCAATTTAAGTCTCATATTGGAGTCACAGCAGCAGAATGACTGCTCTGAATATTGCATTTATTAAGTCATTATGTCATGTTCCCAAGGTGTTTTTGTGATTGATTTAATAAGAGTCCAGACGAGGGCAGCTTCTTATTATTTTCATCACTGAAGAATCAATGTGCTGATCATTTCTTGATTTCTAGGGAAAAAAACGCTGTTCACAATTTACCAAAGCCCAAGTTGGCATATTCAGATTACTTGTTAAGTTCAACACAGTCCAAAACTTTGAGAACATTGAACCAGAGTTAACAGCATTCTTGGTATTATTGCTTGAAGATTACGTGTTTAAAATAAAAAATGTTGCCTTCAGTGTGATGGTGACTAATTGTTTAAAGGTGCTCTACTTTTAGTACATTATTACAGCCAACACGGCTGCTAAACAGCCAACCGCAGTTTCAGTTACACCAGTGGATATTTTAAAGGAGATTTGGGGATATTTCCAAAAAAACAGGCTTTGTCTCACAGAAAGTTTGACCAACTCCATCCGTGATTGTGGTGACCAAAACAGGTACTTTAAGCAAAACCATGATGTTTTCCTAACCAAGTGTTTTTAGTGCCTAAACCTAAGCAGCGCACACGCAAGAGAGAACAATAGAGGAATAGAAAATCGAGCCGAGAAACATTTGCAAAGCAGAGTTGCTTAAATCGCTTCTTCTTTGCTGAATTTGTTGGAGCATTTCTTTGGTTGTTGATTTGATACTGCCATCAATTATTGGTCAGGGGACTAGCATGTCGAATCCATGCATGTGCGTCCTCGTTTGCATCCATAATTCAAACGAAACAAGGACTCACTGGTACGCGGGCAGCTGTGGGTAGAGCCAGCGTCTTGTTATCGGAAGGTCGCTGGTTCGATTCCTCTGGTCTGCATGTCGAAGTGTCCTTGGGCAAGACACTGAACCCCAAACTGCTCCTGAGCTGGTCAGCACCTTGAATGGCAGCCATGGCCATCAGTGTATGAATGTAAATTACTGTAAGTTGCTTTGTACAAAAGCATCTGATAAATGATGTAAATGAAATGATGTGGTAAAATAAAAAAAAACTCTGCATACCTTTTAATTGACTAAATCATTCGGCTGTAATCCAAACATGTCTTCAGTTGATAGTTAGTGGCTGGATCAGATGTATATTAAATTTGACAAAGTTGGTAAAAAGTGGTTTACATGAATCATAAATCAGATTAAATTACACATGAGAAACACAAAACACACAAACATAACTATTTGTCTCCACCTGTTCAATATTGTTTGCTTATGCTATCGAAGTGAATCTGTGTTGATGAAAGACGATATTTGTTCAAATGTAGAGGCAGACTTTTTGGCTCACAGTCTACGATACAGCACACACACACACACACACACACACACACACACACACACACACACACACACACACACACACACACACACACACACACAGAGCCACCCACGTGGCATTGTTCTACTTGGCCGCAGAGGTTTTAAGAGCCTTTGTCACACAGAGAAAACACACTGTGGCACCATATGTATGGGAAGCACGGAGGGACAGAAATGTCTGGCAGCTTCTTAGATCTTAACAGAGTGGAAAAAAAAAGCTATTTTGCTGTTCATGTGCAGACATAAAAGAAACACAAGTCAAGCATTTAATCCGTCTCTCCTATCTAGGCAGTGTTCAATGATGCTTAATTAATATGAGTGAATTGTTTATTATTCATCTTGTGTGACTCTGAGTTTTGTTTTGGGTGTTTTCAGATGATAATGGAATGGAGACGGGGGCCAACAACTTTACGGCTCGTCTCGAGATTGAAATGCAATTTAAAGCGGGAGTATCACTGTTCTGCTTCGTCGTAAACACTTCTCTGGAGCACAAGAAGAAAACAGACGGGAGGTGGGTGGGTTGGGGTTGTGCAGAAAAACAAGTCTCTTTAGTTTTAGTCTCCAAATGATTGGCAGCCTGCACTGTAATTTGAGAGACAACAGAGAACAAGCAGAGTGTATAATGCATTACAACCACAGACAGGAAGAAGGACGAGTTAAAAGGGGGCAGGCTAATGTGGTCATTTGTTTTGTGCAAAGCCTTCAATTAGGCATCTTTATGTGATGCAGCTGAAGGGAGGAGGGGATGGAGAAATTAGAAGAATGTAGATGGATAAACACTCAGGAGACAAAGAGAAATAACACCAACCAATAAAGTGCTATTTAAAATGCTTTTTCCTCTGGGACTTTGTGCTTGTAATCGGCCACAGTTAGAAAGAAAAACAAATCTTCAAGGGCATCTTTTATGTAGAAAAAAGCTCAGAGTCCTTTAACATAATGAGTAACACAAATCAGCAAAAACATTCGCTAAAGCTGTTAATTATGAGTAGAACTTCAAAGCGCGGCTCATCCCACAGTAATGGTTCATTACATCTTTCTCTTTTCTTCTTTAAAATGTGCCGCAACGTTTTAATATCTCGTCCTGAAGCGAACCTGATCGCGGCCTTTCAAGTCATTTCACAGCCAAAAAGATAGCTGGGCAACTGGGGTGGAAAAAATAGTAAGAATAAAGGCTGAGTAGATGGCATACTGTCAAGCAGAAGGCCTTTGAGTTTTCATGTGCATCATCTTTTTTTTTTTCTTCTCCCTTCTTGCTCCTGGTCTGTCAGTAAGTCTCTCAGGATTGCATGTTTTCATTCAACGGTTGTGAGGTTCCTACACGTCGTCCACACGGTGCACAAATATGCAGCCCGTTGAGCGGGGCTCCAGGGGAGATCTTTTTTCATTCCGCGCAGGTTTGTCTTACATCCATGGCAACAAGCCGAAGCAATCCCAGCGCCCCCCGAGGCTGGAGTCAAATAAAACTCAGAAACAGAACTCACTATGAATCAGCTGTAGGATGCCTGAGAGAGTATCTGAGGAGGGCTGTTCAAATCTGAGCAAAACGGTCTGAGATCACCAGATCAAAGCAATACCACCCCCCTTTGGGAAAAGCTTTGATTCGAGGAGCTGTTTGGAAAGCGGTTTATCGCCTCACGCGACAGCAAAATTCAAGCTTCCGTAAATAACACAACCTGTCCTTCCTTTTGTGATGTAAGAAGGTATGTAAGAAGGTTTTTTTTTTGTTTTTTTTCAGAATTTTGTCCCTGCCGGTATGTCAACCTGTCATTGACCTGCTGAGCCTATAAGAAAATAAATGAGAATATTTGAGGATTTTGGCATCTAACCCCTCAAATTGTCATATGTGAAATAAACTTTCTTGGAGTTACATGAGAAGAGTTTAACAACTCTCATATCTTTCTGTTGAGTATTTCACCACTGGAGAGTTGGCACTTGCGTAAAACCAGGCTGTTGGTGCAACATGACCAGAGAAAACAGAGTGAAAGGCCTATGGCATTCCCTTTGGCTTGTTTGCCTTGTTTCACAGTTTGATCAGAGTTTGGTGAAACAACAATCTGTAGTTGACGCAACGGTCTGATGGCATAACCCTAACCCTGCAAAAATTAGGGGGCCCTGTGCGCAGGCAAAATTCAGAGAAGCTGCACACCATTCTTTTGTATATACTAGCAAAAATTGTAGCGATACAAAACTGGTTGAAAGTCTTCAAAGTTCCCATTTCAATACGGTAAGTACCTACCTTAGCATAGCAGGAGGCTGGAAACAAGAGGAAACAGCTGGCTTGGCTCTGTCCACAGTCAATAGTATCCACCCATCAACACCTTTAAACCTCAAAAGTTTAAATGCTCGCTTACCTACACATTATATCATTTGTTTAATCTATCCACAAATGGAAATCCAATGATCGTGGTTTTAGAGGGAGTTAAGCATGGATCTAATTATGGAAATGAGGGAAGTGTTCGAAATATTCAAAAGCTGCTCAGTCGCAGCGCATGAGGCCCAAAGACGTTTGACTTCCTGGGTGTAAAATTACCTAGAGCCTCAGCATAGCTTTTGCGTTGTGGGGCTGACTACTGATTTTACCCCCCGCTAACTTGAATGGAAATAAAATGATTTAATTGTGTGGCTTTTCTGGACTTTCCCAATGTTATTGGGCCCAATGGCTCTAATCTTGATGGGGAAATAAGACAGTTTGGCACAACGATTTTTTTAATCTTTGGATAGAGCCAGGCTAGCTGTTTTCCCCCTGCTTTTAGTCTTCATGCTAAACTAAGCTAAGCTAAAATATGCTACGCTAAGCTAACCACTTCTAGCTGTGTTTCCTCTCTTCTCTTGTGCTCTTGATAAGAAAGCAAATAAGCATATTTCTGAAAATGTTAAAACCAATTGCTTTATACGAATTGAACTTGTTCTGTATATGGGGACATTTCAGGGCTAACGTAAAGCCAAAATATTCAAAACAAAGGGAAAAATATGCAAAACATGTTAAATAAACACAAAAAATGAAATGTGTTCCTTTTCATATCCCATAATTCATTTTAAAGTCTTCACCAATATAACATGACCACTACATGATTCAGCCTGGCAGTTATACATTTAATGCTACTGAAACTTGCATGTCTGCGGCATGAAGCTGTCGAGGCCATTAACGCTCTGCGACTTGTGGTCTTCCTTCCAGTCAATGTCTCATTTTGGTTTCTAGCCTGGGAAGAAAAAAGTTTGAGTCAACATGAGACACAGGAGTCCAGCATACAGGCAGTTAGTCAGCCTTTGCTTCTTTTTTATTTGCGCTGATTCTAATTGAGAACTACTGCTGTGTGCTGGTTTTGTTGAAGTGGAGAGTGAGCCTGTTGTACTCGGGACTTGCTATTTGCACTCATAAATGCTAATTGTGTTTCTGTTTACCGGCTTTTAAAGGATCCACTGCCCATCTGTTACGCTTTGAATTGAAAAAGGAAGATAGTTGAGTGTCAGTGGCCTTGCTGCTTGACTGAGTGGAGACCACAATCAAACATTAAATTAGAAAAATTCTCTCTGTGCCAAATAAGGAGGTCTCATTAGGGAGAGTAGTTTTGTTGTTCTTATTGCTGCTGATTAGACGGATGATATTTTAAAGTCTCCATTTCAGTGCATATATTCTGGTTGTGTTGAGCGCAGTAAAGTAGGCACTCAGTTGGCAAACGCCCAGACCACGTAACCACAATAACCTGGGTTTGAATCTTATAAAAGAATATTTTTGATTTGATTGAAAAGTCAGAAAAGAGAAGAAAGATGTCATCAAACAGTCAGTCAGCAGCTTTAAATATGCTGACTAGGGATGTCCCAATCCGATCTGCAGGAACGGGATCGAGGCCGATATGGGCATTTTTTCACTGATCAGGATCGACAATTTTGAACGTGGACCCAAGGCCGATTTTCTTTTTTTTATGTGTTACTCTGGCAAACCTGTGGATAAAATGTCTGCAGGGTGGAAATATTTTAAATTAGAAAGCTAAAGCAGTCCAGCGGCGACATGTAACATCTGCAATATGACTGCTGCACGGAGGGATAACAAAGAGAGGTAAAAAATTTGATATGGCATATAAAAAACCTGTCCTTGTGCACACACTTCAGCTGGCTGTACACGAGGGTCTGCTGTCACAGTGCAGCATCACAGACTCACCTGGTAACGCAAGGAAGGTGGTAGGCCAATGTTGTAATAAGAAAGAGCCATATGAAAGTATATACTAGTATATACTTTATATACCTATTAAGGAACAGCTTGATTGCAGGTACTTTTTTTCTTAGTGCAGCTGTATTATCCAGGAAAATATTAATTAAGGCAAAGTATTGGATCGGGACTCGGTATTGGCAGATACTGACTTTTAAAGGACTCAGATCGGGATCGGGGTAAAACAAACCTGATCGGGACATCACTAATGCTGACCTCTGGGGTACATCCAGTAGCATTATGACACTGAGATAAGTTTTATCTGTGACGAGTTTGACTACAAAGAAGAAATTAATTACATTTTGTGCAGGCCAGATATGGTTACGCCGCAATCATGCCAGAAACTATGTCACAAGAAAGCCATGAATCCTAAATATTTAACTTTCAAGAGCTTAGAAAGTTAACTAATCCAGAGTGTTTTTAAATGTTTTCTTTAGCTCAAGAGAGTAGGAGAATTAAGATATATATTGTTTTCTTATGAAAGTGACATTCATATCTGAATTAATCTTTCATTGCCGCTATCGTCCATTAATGCAGGCGATAATAGAAATGGGTCTTTTGCCAGTGAATGGCATATAAAGGTACATACACTACATAAAGAAAACATTAAATGCACAAAAAGACAACACGTGAGGTTAAGCAAAAATACTGTTGAGCCAAAATGCAGCAGCTGCAGGTCTTCTTTAGACAGAGTCGAGCCCCTCAGACCAGTTCACCATCCCGTCTCTTTTTTTCAAGCAATAAGCAGGAGATGTTAAGCTAAATGGCAGCCGCAGCAACAGCCTGAAAATCCATGATGATGAGTTCTTTGCCTTGTTTTACAGTTTCATCAGAGTTTAGTGAAACACCCTTCGCTACTAACAACCATAGTGCAGTGCAACAGTAAACAACATCATCGACATCATCAGTTAAAGACACACCACCAAACAGGTAGCCCTGTTGTAATGGAGATACCGATCTCTGACTCGGTTTGACGTGTCCAGTCCAGCCAAGCCAGCTCATGTATATGGAAAAGGTGTGTCTCAGCCCATAGAGGCAAGGTTTGGACTTCCCTGAGGCCTCAGGCCCTTCGCGAGCTTCCAAAGTCCCATGTTCATTGATTTCATATTTGTGTGAGCCTTGGAGCATGTCCTGCATTATTACCTGTCTTGTCAAATTTACATGGCATATGTTCTTTAATACATTTTTGCTCTGCCAAATGGCTACAAACCCGTTGGAATAATGTGGTAATCCTGCTGTCACTTAAGGTCATGCTACTCCTAACAGCCAAAGTGGTTTGAGCTAAACAACTGACATTACCACATAAAACATAGAAACTTTCAGAAATCAATTTATACTCAACTCCTTAATCTGCTATTGAGAAGTTCAGCTCATGTTTAGAATGTCAGTATAATCTATAATCTAATCACAGTAACTAAAATTTGTTTCCACCTCACCGGAAACTACAGTTTTTTTTCTCCTTTAAATAAATGGTTATTTTTGCAGGCTTTGGCCTATTTACTGACATAAAAGATATCTGAGTTGTCTTATTTGAATAATTCAGAATAAACCATTCTATCAGAAGTCTGAATGTTGCACAAACACACTTCTTCTGTGTTGACTTTAGTAACGCAGTGTGATTACCGGGCCGCTCTCCAAGGGATTTTGTGCAAAAATGTTGTTCTAAAAGCAGTGCTGCAGCAGCCACCACACTTACCTAACTGCTCCTTTGCAATCCACATTTCTCCAAGAATTTCAAGTTCAAAACAGTAATTTCTTCCCAAGGACAGATATTGTGCTGCGACCAGCCCTGAGCAGAGCTGCATCACTGACTACAGTAACACAGTGTTCTCTTCCAGTAAACTTTCTATGTTGGTCACAAATTGGCCGCTCGCCTCAGTCAGGGAAAATATGCAGCTTTTTATAGGACTCTGCATTTTAGGATCTTTTGTCTTGAAAATGAACATTCCTCCTGTTAAATTCCCTTAAAGAAACTCCAGGCTGTCTCACAGAGAGGCTCCTTTTTTGTTTGATCACGTCAAGAATATCACAAGTTATGATTTAAAAAAAACACCTGATTCTGCAATATAAGAGGTGTGAGATCAAAGATATCAGGTTTGCTTTTTTTGGTTGCGGTAAAGAGTGTGGCAACAGTTTTTCTTTGTAAACGGACTGGAAGCAATCAACTAAAATACCATCTTAATGACATTTTTGTAGATCTTTTAAAGCTTTTTTAGACATGATAGAACTATAGCATGAAATCTAGTAGAGACATTCACAGTCCCCTGACACTTCCTCCTGCGCCACCAGCAGTTCAGAAGTCTCACTTATTCTGTGAAATGTCTTTACTTGATGAGTTGGCACCAAGATATTTATGGCCCCTGGATGATGAATGGCTTTGTTGATCCCCTGACTTCACTTCCTCCAGTGCCACCATAAGGTTCACATTTGTGGTTTTGATTGAAACGTCTCTGCAGTGTTTGGATGGATTGCTGTGAGATTTGGTTCACACATTCCCATCCCTCCCTCCCTGAGAAGGAAGTGAAATAACTATGTCGACCCTTTACATTTCAATTTGTCCAGTATTAATGACATTGCTCTGAGCCTCAACTGTACTTTGTATTACGCAATTAAGCAAACTGGTATTCACATGGCCACCATTTTTGCTCTGATGTCACTGCAGGGTGGGAATGGTCTACTGCCTTGTTCCAGGTTGCAAGTTGTGTAGCTATCGTGAATCTGGTAAATTGTTTCCTTTTCACTGCTTTTTTGATTGATAAGCAACTGAAAAGACAGTGGATAGGGAGGATTTGGGGGGACATCAGGCTGTATTTCAAAATAAAACAACATATATGCAACTGACATTAGCATTCCACCACTTCCTAGCTAACAATAGCATTTGACAGTTCATTTATTCTTAAATATCAACACACATCTTGGACACATTCAGTTAGGCCTGGAAGTGAAACACAGTGGATGTAGTAAAACAATAATGTTAGCTAAGAAGTAGATGAATGCTAACGTTAGCTAATGGGTAATCAAATGTGTTGTTGTAGCTTGAAATACAGCCTGATTTCCCTCCAAATGTTCACTGTTCACGGTCTTTGCTAATCAATCAGGAAGTGGTGAAAATTATGACGATCTGTCAGACTCACTTTATTGTAATGACTTTCATCCTGTAACACAGCAGGATGAAATTTAATCTTCCCATCCCGAATTTGACTTCAGAGGAAAATGGCCACTGCGCGAATATGGTTCCCTCTACTCTAATACTTTAAGGCATAAAAGGATAAAATGTATGAAATCAGTGTGTGTATCCTGTTTGTGCAGGAAATGGAAGATGGAAAAAGGCTTAAACTTAAATGAAAACACAGATTCCAATAGAAACCAAACTTGCACGCCTTGCAAGATTGAATGTTGTGGCAAATACTTGGAAAAATTTAATATATTGAGTGGTCGTCGGACTTGTCTGAAGATTTCATTGGTTGATTCTCACAGCTGGCCTTCAAATCCTCTCTAACCTGCTCTCTGCTCCTTTGTGTGAGACCTTTCATTTATCAGACTCTTTGTCCACCAGGTCTACAGCCGTGCCTTCTTTGTTGTCACTCCTGCAAGAGGAGTGTGTGCATGTGTGTGTATGTGTGTTAGTGTGTATGTGTTAGTGTGTGTGTGCCAGCCATCACAGGGGCCTCTCCTCGAGATTTCTACAGAATTTGGGCTTGGCTTTGTGATTCAAGGCTGGACAGTTGATCCAGGGGAGGACAGAGAGTGAAAAAGAATGCGAAGAAGAAGAATGAGCGACTGACGGAGAGAAAGTTGGGAGGATGCCAGATTCTATTGAAAGTCTTTGCACAGCGTTTGAAGTCAGAGGATGAGGATTTAGAGGGAAGCAGGATTATTCAGAGTCAATACCCCTCAACAATCCAGGCGTTTGGGCCGCTGCGAAGAAACAACGTAGTCTAACCGCGACTGTTCTTCCCTCTGCTCCTGTGTTAGACATGTTGGTTAGCGTTGCACTGTTATTGTGCTTGCAGGAATAGTTTGACATTGCGGGGAATATACATATTTTCTGGCAGAGAGTTGAATGGGAAGGTTGATACCACTCATATAGCTGTAATCATATTATGAAGCTGCAGCCGGCAGTTAGCTTAACGTAGCATGAAGACACGGGGAAAGACTCTCTCAAACATCACCCATGAATGACAATCCAGTCATTATCTACTCACCCTCATGCTGACGTAAAATCAGGTGAAGTTTTCTAGTCCACAAAACATTTCTGTTGCATCACAGCGAAGCAGCGTTGCAGCATTCTCCTAAACAACTGAAGAGACTTGTTCTAAAACGTAAAAAACAACCGAAAGCCAGATCTTAGGCTGATTTAAAAAAATATCTTATTTACACTCTTTTTG
>OMLP01011078.1:8167-28167 GCA_900302685.1 Spondyliosoma cantharus | reverse complement strand
GGATGCTGACATAACGTCCCCATCTGTTGTGCCTTCATGGAGCGCTGACATGAATTTCACACGGGAATCACAGCTCACATTTCCAGCTATGCAGAAAATATCTTCCTCTGGTGAAGATAATATACTACAAACTGTGTGTAGATATATTTATTTGTCTGTCTGTGAGCCACAGACTGCTAAGAGAGTGTTTTAGAGGTTTGTGCTCCAAACCACGACGGCTCTGATTGAACACAAGAGCTGTCTGTGTCTTCGAGGTGTGATTTAATGGGTCAAAGGTCGGATATCTAACTAAAACTGTACGTGACACTGCAGTTTGGGGTGTAATATCAACCACTTTTAGGACGATCTATGATGAAATATTGGATTTTTTTGTATGAAATAATGTAATAAAGATGCATATATGTGATGCAAACATCGCAGACAAGATTTTCCACGTGTAACAGGATGTTAAGTGCAGCAACAAGGCTTTAATTTATCATCAAATGTCTAAAAATAAAGTTCTGGAAAGTTTTTAGAAGTTGGACTTTCTCTCTCTCTGTCTCCATCTTTCCAACGAATAAATCCCTCCTGCTCCTGACGGCAGGGTGATGTTACATCATCAGTTTATTATCACGCTGTAAATCCTCCTAAGTGCTTTAAGCACAGGCGACAGGATGTTTTGATAACGGCTGAACAGCTGCCAAATATTCTGGTGGTATTTCGGAGGACCGTCACGGCACAGTTGTATATATATGTGTGTGTGTGTGTCAGGAAAGTAAGCACAGGGAGAAAATAAGGGAAGAGGAAGCAAAGGAGAAAATATAGTGTAGTTTATGAAAAGAGGATAAAGAGAATAAAAGTCTCACTCACAATATCATCTTCTCTTGGCAGTACGGGTGTTTGGGTTTGATCTCCAGCTTCTGTACATCCTTGTATCTGATCTTTGGTCCTTTTCTGGTGCACCTGCACTTGTAGGCTGCAAAAACAAATCCAACACAAACACGTCAGACGGACTTTAACCATCGCACAGAAACAAAATGAAGTCGTAATGCTGCTTTTCTTTCCAAACTGATGGAAACTGATCATGTGGAAACTAAATGATGTGACATTTGTATCAAAGTCAGTCTCAGAATTACTTCCAGCTGTGAAACCGATGTGGTAGAAAAGTTAATTCTTTGGTGTTTGACAGTAAATTGGCTCCCAGTCAATCTGCAGTTTATCTTCAAGGCGCACACTGTGACGAGGGGAGATTACCAGCGACAGCATTTAAGTCCTGTCACTCACTGCTGGAACATCAGAGCGTCACATTCTTCTTTTTCTTACTTCTTGTACTTATACAACGAGGTAAAACAGTCATTTACGCAAAGATTAGATCACAAACTGTATAAACATGTGAAAACAATCAATCGTGACTTGAAGATGAATGAAAACTAGCGACTAATTGACTTTTCACAGCTCTCTGTCAGCGGAGAGAGAATCCAACCTTCACGAAGAAATCCACAAATTATACAACTTACACAAGTCGTCCGCAGGCTCGTAGAGGTAACGTTACAATAAGCTCACATATGGCACATATTTTGAATATTTTATATCTGTTTTATCTGCTCTAGCTTTTCCAACTTTCTGTACACAGATATGGAAAAACAAGCTGCCAAAGAAGATGTAAAAGTGCATATTATTTTATTAAAACACAACCACCCGGCCAAAATTCACGCACCAAAGTCCTCCACAAACCTGCAGAAAACACTGCAGAGGGAACCTGTGGCATCAACAACAACAAGCTGCTTTTCATGCCACTCCAGGTCCAGTTTTCTAAACGCTGCGACTGAACAAAAGGCCGAGGAAATGAGTTTTAGCTGGGTTGTATATTTGAGATGGGAGGTGATGACCTGGATGGTCCAAGGTTTCCCTCATCCATCACCCGCTATCTGTCGCCACCGCCGGCCACTAAATCTGTCACAACACTCGCACCCACACGCGCGCGCACACACACACACACACACACACACACACACACACACACACACAGCAAGGGCCATTAAAAGTGTAGCCCCTCTGAGGTTAGTACATCTGTATAGTGTGTAAAAGAGGTCTAGATGGGGGTAAACGGCCACGAGTCGACGTGAAGAGATGGAGTCGTCTTACTGAATACATTTATCTGATTACTCTGACATTTAAGTTACTTTAAACGCTGAACGTAACTTGATGGTTTCCAAGTTGTTTCCCCCCTTTCTTCTTTTTTTTTGCTGCTTTACGAGGACATTCAAGAAAAACCTGCTTTCCAAAGAGCTGACAGAGAAAAAAAAACATACAATTTGACATTTGCAGTTCATTTTAAATTCATTTAAGATTTGCATTTTGCTTTTACTCACTAAATCTGCTTCCCCCAAAGAAACAAATCCCATTTTGACCATCCTTTTTCTCTCCCTCTGTGAATATTGGCTTCAAATTAACTCACTTGAGCTTCACTTTGAGTCCCAGAGTTCAGCTCAGGGTGTAAAAAGGCTTGCGAGAACCAACTTCAGGCTCCTGATGACATCAGATTGTTTTGCACCACAGCTGAGTGAATCATTACAGTTTCGATTAGAGTGAACAAAGTGGCGATTTGTGATCAGACTGAGAGACTGTCAACATCAAGACACCGCTGAGAAACTGACATTAAGTTATTGATTTCTAAACCTGTGATGACACAACTTAACTCAGGATTCAAATGCGCTTCATCCTGCACACATGAAGGGAAATAAACACGACTTAGATTTAAAAAAAAAGCTGTAAAGTTTTACCTTCTGCGCTCAGGAAGTATAAGGCCACCACTAACAGGAGCAGCACCGCTGTGCACCGATGCATGTCTTCACAAGTTTATTTTTTTTTAAAAAAAGATGCTTTCCTTAAAAACCCCGAGCTCTCCAAACGAGAAAATACGCACAAAGAGGTGCAAATAATCAATAATATCCACTTGTACGTCGGATGGATGTCGGAGCTGATGGGCTGCGGAGGCGGTTCTGCTTCTTTGGAGCGCTGATTGTGCAACTCCGGCTGTGCGTCCTGGGCGCCTGGATGAAGCCTCCAATCAGTCGTTTAGGTCTCTCTCCCTCTCCCTCTCTCAGGCAGCAGCTCTTTTAAAAGCAGCCCGCTGTCCTCTCCTCATTAACATGCACGGCCAGACAGCGAATCAAACACTTGTGGCCTGCGAGGGAAGCAGCGGAGAGGGAGGGAGAGGAGGGGAAACTAAAAAATACGCATATTGTCCACCATAAAGAGGGAGGAGTGACGTGTGATTTGATGGACGGGTGATGGCATGGTTTCTGTTGGGCTGACGCTGTGGCTGTTCAGCTTCTGCTCTGATTGAAACTGACAAAGAAGAAGGAGAAGAAGAAGGAGACGACGGACGCCATAACGAGAGGAATGGCGACAGTTGCGCACAGTTGAGCGTTAGGAGAGCGAGTCATGTCGTGGTTTGTGTTCATCAGCAGTTTGGAATAAAAGGAATGATTCAAAAGAGACTAAAATAAATATAAACAGTCCTACATCTTGTCCCCTGTATCTCGTCCGTTGACCTCAAACATAGTTCCGGTCAACGCGTTGACACCGGTTTTATATATCAGTGCGCACGTCTCCATGGCAACAGTACTTGCTAACAGTTAAGCTAGCTGCAGTTGGTGAAACGAAGCTAACCAGGCTAAACCGACTCAAAACAAACAAAAAAAATATGGTTAAACATCGGCTGATGAGTGATGTTGGTTCAGTAATTCACTTAACAGTCTTCTGATGCGTGAAAATAATAAAATAAGACGCGGTGAAGCGGTGACGTCTTTTTATACGCTAACCTGGAAGTTAGCATCGCCCCGTTACCTCGACAAAAAGCATGTGAGATTTTTTAAAGTGGATTTTGGAATATAACCAGAAACAAATTGGTTGGTAAACAGGTTTTGTTTAGCAAGATAATCTTCACATGTGAACACCACTTTTGAGATTTTTGAAGCATAAATTAAATTGCTATAAGTAAAAGGCTAATGTGAAGCTATACGCACCACTAACCGCCTCACTACACTGATAAAAAATGGATCAATATGCAGGCTGTAAGTTAAAATTAAAATAGATTGTACCTGAAGTCGTCCTGTAAAGACGGACTAGTGAGCAGATGAGTGTCCATGTTTGGTGTGAAGACGTTTAATGTCCGTGACAACTTCTGTCATCTAATTATGTTTATAAAGCCCACTGAGGCAAATAAACCTGATTTGATTTTTTTTTTTAAGACACGTGAGCATTTTATGATTAAATTGTGGGACATTTAATGATGTATTTTAAATTCTTAGAACAAAATGGGTAAATATCTTCAGCGTGTGATAACCACAGACCTTCATTCAGGCATTTAACTGAAAAAACAATTAAAAAACCCCTTTGAGACGAGGGAACCAGATGTGCATAAATAATTTATTTTAATTTATTTGTACACGATTAGACACATTAGATTAGACGAAACAGATGATGTAAAATAACAGATGTGTCAGTCGGGGTCAAAAACATCAGGCTTGTACGAGAGAAGCCTCCCTTTACAGAACAAATACAACAAAATCACAATAAACAGAATTACATTAAAGATGACAAGCTCATAACTCTTTTAGGATTCGATATTTGTACACCATGATATCTGAGGGAGCTTCAGGACACTTTCGTTTTGTATTTTATAATAATTAAAGAACAGTTAATTATAACACAGAGGCACTTTTCCCTGTGAATGTCCGTTCTCTTCTATTGGTATGAATAAATGTGGCCACTGTATCTGGGGATGACATTGGGATGAACCACTGGCCTGTAAGAGATAGCCCTGAGAAGAAGGTCTGACCCCGCCCACCTGGGACGCTCTGACCACAGGATTAAACAGAATTCATCACCATCCAGCATCATGAGGGATTTGTATGTGTGTGTGTTCACTCTGCCTGCTCTGTGTGTGTGTGTGTGTTTGTGTTCACCTTCCTGCCCTGAACACTGATGCAATCAGCTTCTGTCATCACTCAAACCAGCGGCCATGAAATGTCTGTCTGCACCATGGACCTGTGTGTGTGTGTATACAGCATGTTCATGGCAGCATATCCATATTTGTAAGAGTGTATCTACAGCACGAGCAGGTGCATCTGGTCAAATGTGGTTTAAAAGTCAGAGATTTAACCCCGAGAAGCCACAACATGTTGTATTCTGTCTGAACATGGAATATTCTGATGTCTGGGTCACAAACAGAAAGACATCTTTGCCAGCTCGTCCTCTGGTCTTCTGGTTATTCAGTAAACGACAGTAAAACTGTGGCAGATTGAGATGTTCTTGACCCTGCAGGACACTGATGCTGTGCGAATCCATCTCAGGTCTTTTTGATCTCACGATAAAAGACAGGGGTGAGCTGTCGGTTCCAGCCTTCAGCCGAAGTGACTGATCATCAGTCGGACGTCTGTTGTCTTCATCCATCACATCACTTCAGCTTTACTGAACACCAAAGCAAGGAAAGACACTGAAGGCAGCGATGGGAGAAAAATACGGAGGATTTCAGAGGGAATCTGCCTGGAAATGATGAAGATGACATCATCCGTCATTCTCAATCAGTCAAAGATGGAGGAGGTTCAGTGAAGTGAACTTTAGCATTATTTCATGATCATGAAACAGAACCTCACCGAGGATATCTCAACAATATGTATTTACGTTTATTCCAATAAAAGGATGTACATCAGCAGCTTTGACAATAAAGCATAGTGAACAGCAAAAACAATACGATGAGCTGAACTGTGCCAACATTTTTAATATATTAGCAGAAGGCTGAAGCCAATATCTGAAACAAATAACTGGTGACGACATCTGGAGAGCACTAAATCAGCTGTGATGAACTCGAGTACCTCTTCATCCACATCAATCTATTATGTGTAAATGTATTTAACATTAAAGGTATAAAAGAGGATATTGTTCACTGTTTTCTTTGCCTTGTTCGTGGTAATGTCAGTAATTCTGTCCACCACTTTGGTTAACACTGAATTATCTGAACAACCGCTGGATGGATTTTCTTTATAGACTTACAGTCACGGTGCTCAGAGCATAAATCCTACCAACTGAGGGGATTTCCTGACATTTCACTTATACCATTGAATCAGAATATGAATTTGTCAAATATTCTGATTTATGATTAAATACTTACAAAACTCAGATCAGTCCCATCAGCCTGAGATTCGCTTGATCTTCATTGTTATTCCCAAACGTACCAACGCATGCTAACACGTAGAACTAAGATGGTGGTCAATGTAAAGATATTACCTGCTAAACATCAGAATCATAGCTTCATAGTCAGCCCGTCTTCATCAGAAAACCAAAACCAGCAGGTCAACTGTGAAAGCAGCTTATTACGGCTCATAGTCAACATTTCTTGTTGGGCAGCGACCTCTAGTGGTCGGAGTAATAATTAAGGGTGCAAAGGAGGAAGTCAGGCGAAGTATACAGCTGTTCATGTCTAGTGTGGAAGTGTAAATTCAACGGTGGGTTACAGAGTGAAGTTTACGTCACGTAAGTAGGCTTGGAGAGTGATGGAGTACATGTAAATTATGTAATCAGGATACAAAAAAGGTAAATATATTCCAGTACAGTTATGGAAAAAAGATGTAATTAAATCACAGATTCAGTAAAAAAGGGGATTACTACAAGTCTGTAACCAATCACACGTACACACACAACAACAACACAAGTCTCACACAACATCACTCTGAAACCGGACACACAAATAAACAAATTAAATTATGACAGCAGAGTTACATAGCCGACTACATTATAGAAGGTAATTAGTAACTGTATCAGAAAACATTATTGCACTTAAGCTACATAACTGAAGTTGAAGCGTACGTCACATAGGCACATCTCTAATGGAAGCTACAGACGTAGCGTAGATATTTTGAGTCAAAGTTAAATTTCCCTAAACCCACCCAACCTACAGGTGTGTGTCAAAGGTCCAGTATGGCAGTCATGTTGTTTTGGGAGTCACTGACGATCAACCCATTCAGTCGTTTGGTTATAAAGACGCGTTGCAACAGATGTTAGCATGCTGCCATAGCATGAAGCTAAAGGCTCAGAGAACGTGAGTCTTGTTCCAGTAGCTTTGAGCAAGTTTGCATTTGTGACAGAAGCTGGACGTTTGCAACCGTTCATCCATTTGATTTTTGGCTTCTCTGCTTGCTTCATGTCACAAAACATTATGCGAGTGAATTATTTCAAGTGGCTCAGATCGGTGGGAAAGCGAGACACGCTTGTAGTTTGCCAGCCGCGCTCACTGTGAGTTCCAAAAGATCATTTGGGCAATAAACACGTCATATTCAGACACTTTGCAGGATTGCAAGATTTTTCCATTACTTGATTAAGTGAGACAGCTGTTTTGTTCAAGTGTCTGTCAGAATGCTTCGGCCACGCTGCCAGACCCTCTGGCCACCTCGCTCATTCCTTCAACATGACTGAATTGATTACTCCGAGACGGACTCGTTTACTTACACAAACCTGCGCCGCTTGTTAGATCGTAAACTCCCATTTGTCTCGGCGACGCAACCTGCAGAGCGTCTAATGGCTTTTAGTGGACTTGGCAGCAGCGTGAGCGCAGAGACCTAATTCACAGGGAAATCGTACAGTTTACCCCAAAGTCAAACATGGCAGAGAGAATGTGAAGCGAGCTGAGGCTGTTTAGTTTGAAATGATATGTGGTGAAAGTGTGAGAAGAGACAGAGAGAAGAGACAGTGTGTGTGTTAATATTTAAAAACAGGTCTGTAACGAAAACACACGAAACATTTCAGGTTGTTCACATCCAAAAAACAGCTCAACATGGCCTTAGTGATGATGTGATGTGTTTTAATACTGTGAGCAGACTAATCACAGAGCACACAGCTCCAACATGATGTCAAAGACTTTATTTAAAGGTTTCCTAACAGGCTGCTGAACTAACATGTCTGTTTTCAGTGGACCAGGAATGTTAAACGAGGTTAGAGGAAATTAAACACACACTGTGAGGTTCATCGGGCAAATTCTGCACGACACACAGAAGAGATGCTAGAGTTAAGAAACCCCCGAAGACAACAAGTTCAACACGTACCATGAATATGTTGAAACTTTTCTTTATGTGACAGTTTATGTTCTGCTGTGCTCTGGTTAGGTTTAGGCACCATCAGCACGTGGTTAGGGTGAGGAGAAGATCATGTGTTGGCTTAAAACGCAGCTCGAGATTTCTCGACTTCTCGTTAGAAATATCTGTTTTTCGTCACCACAAACACGACTGGATATGTCCCGAGATCACCTTAAAAAATATCCAGCGGTGTCACGATTATGAAAGTTGGAACACAGTCAAACTGCGGTCATCCCCACCTCCCGACATGTCAAGTCATAAACATGTGGCCGTCACATGACCCGTATTTACGTGTTCCTCACTATATTTAACTTTATTTTGAAAGGGAAGCATGTTCTCTGTATGCATGTGCTCTATGTATGTTTACCACGCATCAATAAACAAAGTTTAAAACAAACATCTCTGTTACTGACAGTGTTACCACGACCACAACAGCAGCTGCATCCGCTTTCATGCCAGAAAGCGATCCAACAGATTCCTGGTGATTTATTAAAATCTCGAGGGCACACAGTGTTCGGAAATGAGATATTCATCCCCTAAAACCGTGATCAGTCTGAGGAATGATGGAAAACCTGCATCATGTTTACAACAGTGGTCATTTTAATGATGATGCATGAAGTTGATAATGATCTTTATTCCCAAAAACTAACATACTTTGTTTTTTATTGTCAAAACAATATAAATAATTTTAGATAAACAGTTTTTACTTTATGCTCAAGAAGTAAAAGTTTGTATTATTTTGCTTTTTAATGCAGAAATGTATATTACAATTTATCCTTAAGCAAATAATTATGATAAAATCCAAAGCAAAGACTTTTAAATTAAATATGTCAGTGTTCTTATGCATAAACTTCTCATGTTGGACACAAATAACTGGATGGAACCACCTGTTCACCATCACGTTACTCAATTCTTCTCTGTTCTCATTAAAGCTGGACTTCCTCCGTCTGAGGACACCGAGGCCTGAAGCCGAGCGGGTCGTCACCTGTTATTACTGCGAGTCTGCTGTCTGTCCACTGTGTCACTGACTGTCTTTTGAAGTCGGGTAATTTAGCTAATCCTCACCTCTGAGGGTTTTTGGGATTAGAGCAGGAGGTGCAGCAAACAAAAACTCCTCAGACGTAACATGACACAAACCTTTGTGTTGTGAGATTCCACAGCATTAAAATAAATCATGAAGATTTTCAGATCAGTGTCAGTTGCGTCAGGCACCAAAGCTTCAGTCAGATATTTAACTTTAGTAAATAAAACCCTTCGTTAACTGACTCTAAATAGGCGGAATGAAGCATTAACACACATTTTGATTGTTTGACATTTGGTGATTTACCTCCAGCTGGATGCCTAATATCTATTGCAGAATCCTACTTTGCATTCTTCTTTCTTATTTGCGTGTCGTCCACGAGTTTAGCATTTGTTCCCTCCAACAGAGAGAGAGAGACAACTTCTAAGATTTGCATGCAGACAGGTCAGCAGGCAAATGTCCACAGACAGACAGGTAGACAGGTGCTGAAGGTAACTGCAGGAAATAAGGACTGTTTTCTGTGTTGCAGGCATGTCGGGACACAGACACACAGACAGGTGTGCTGATGCTGGGAGGTAATTACTGACAATGGGACGCTGGGCAGCGTTATCAGGTTTGCGGCTTCCCTCAAACTAAATTTTCCAGGAGTCCTGAGTAAACCAGTGAAACCAGAATATTCCTGTACATCCAGTTAAACATCGCCGATTCTGTGTGTAGTGAGTCTCAGAAGCCGGCAGAAAGGTGCGAACAGGCGGGCGTGAGAGGAACATTCCTCTCAGGTGACTGAGGTGCGTGCAGGGTGAGGCTAACGGCCCCGGGCAGAGGTGTAAATGCTGTTAAAGCCGTCATGTTCACATCGGGTTCATCAGTTTACAGCCATCAGGCTGAACGCTGATGACAGGACGGTCTTTTCCTCTTTTTCCTCTAGGGTGCAATTTTACCTCCACCTGTGGTCATTTCTTATTACTTCATAACTCACCATGATTTTTAATATTTCTGTCTTTTCAGAAGGGATGCTAGACCGTTTTTTCTTTTTAAAGTGTATCATTTTATGATAGTAGATCGATTACACAAAAACTAATGGATGGATTCACATGAAACTTGGGTGGAGGATGAGTCTCAAAATAAAAACCCAATAACTTTCTGGTACAGAACGGGACAGATCCAGGATTTATTCTCACAGTTCTCAACATTTGAGTTAATCCTACAGGAAATAATGGATCTGGAGGAAAACGTTGGCATATTTATGTAACTGGTATCTATGAGTGAGTACAACAGGGAGGTGGAGGTACAACACTGCTGAGAGTCATCGATGAGTTTTAATATTTGTTTCATTTGAGATGGGATGTTTCAGACTCTTTGTACTCCATTGGCTGGGCAACATATTGATATTATATTATTATTGATTTGACAAACTGCATTACAGTAATGTGATGATACACGATATAGCTCAAAAGTTCTGCCATGTTATTTTCCTCTCGCATCAAAGATACTTTCCAAAATTCTCCTGTTGGATTAATGCTCATGTGGAAGAGTCCATCCTTCCTTATACAGTCCTGAGTCTGAGCGGATATCACACACAGGCTCGTGACATGAACTTACCTGCTGGGACATGAAAAGAACAGAGAAGACAAACATGTCATCAGTCATAGCTTGTTTGGATTTGTGCGACTTCTACGAGAGAAACTTTTCATAGATACGACTCGTCTGCAGACAGTAAATACTTTCACAGGACGAGAGAGGGAGAGTGTGTGTGTGTGTGCGTGTGTGTGTGTGTGTGTGTGTAGGTTCCCACTTGAAATCTCTTATATCCATGTCAGTTCGCATGTAAACAGACAGGCCATTAGTGCTGAGCAGAGAGACTCACTGTCGGTCTGTTTGGACATATTTCTCCGTAGGGAAGTATGTGAGTGCACGTGATGTCTGCAGGGCTGGACGAACACGAGAGCGTCTGAAAATACCTGTAGAAACACATTATACAGGCAGGACAGGTAGATCAAACTGGGAACACTAAATACAAGACTTAAATAAGTATACGTTTAAGTTGGACAAAAATAAGACGAGAGAAAGAAAAGCAGCAGATTTTAAGCACAAGGGGGTTTAATGTACTGTGTGAACAGAGCGAAGTGTAAAGTCGTTTATATTAAAGCAAGAAAATGTGACTTCCGTGTCCATGCTCGGCTGACACCACAGCTAAATATACAGCTACACAGCTAGCAGCCGGTTAGTTTAGCTTAGCATAAAGACTGGAAACAGGAGGAAACCATTAGCCTGGCTCCGTCCAAATCAAGTGGAAACCAATTGTGATGTCACCGATATGTTTGTGGACATTTTGAAGCCTTGATGTTGTCATCATGGCCGCCGCCATCTTAGATTTTTGGGGCCAGAAGTGACTACACGTGTCTATATTATGCTAAATGGGACCATAATTTACAAAGTGAACATCATGCTGTATTGAAGAAGACCTGAAAGTAGAGATTGAGATCATAAACGTATTCGGAAACTGTTTACTGAGTATATCAAGTGAGAAGTAGGTTTGTTTTCTCATACGCTTTTAAACTATTTAACACTGCAACCAGTGGTACTGCCCCCTGCTGGTCAGTAGAATTAATGTTTTAAGCCACTTCAGCGTTGGCTTCACTTTTCAGACCTTGAAGATCCGTCCACACTTTCACACAGTCAATGATCAGAATGTAAATCCAACTAAAGCTCAGAAGTGAACACGTTTAATCTCGTTTGTTCGATCTGTACAAAAGAAAGAAACAAAATAAGCGCATTTCCCCAAAAGGTGAACGATTCCTTTGCGTCTATAAGATGATGGTGAATCCTGTTACGCAACGATCCAGATCTCAAAGACACTTTCACACACTCACATGTCTGTTCATGTTTTACAATGTAGAGGGTCCCTGATGACACGGATGTGAGGTCAACACTTCTCCGGCGCCGACTGCCATCAAATTCACCGTGAAGGCAACATATGTTCAGTCCCAGGACGTGTCCTATTTTGAGGCATTTATGACATTGATCCAGGCTTATGTTGATGTTATGTAATTCTTTCTCTTTTTTTTTTTACACCATATCAAAGCCGATTCTAAAAACAAACCACTTAAATCTAGGTTACGCTGGACGCAGCTGATGGAGCCTGGAAATAGTGGGAACATGAATAAATAAGGATATTTAAATTGGAAAAGCTACAGTGCATTATTGAGAAAATGCTTTAAAAATATTATACATATATATAAAAAACAGTTACTTGTTGTTAATGGTTCTCAGTGGTAATTTTAAGTGCTGTATCGTAGGCAACTGGACTTGATTCATACAAGAGGCTTCTTCACTTCTAACCAGCTGGAGGAGAGTTGCAGGCTTTAAAGAACTTAAAGTTTTAGTTTTGGTTGCTTACTAACCATAACACGAAGATCGAAGAAAGTTTTTGTTTTTGTTGAAGGGCCACAAGAGTGAGATAAGTCTGGCTGAACAGGTAAAAACTGAAACATGTTAAATCTTGAACACTTTGTGTCAAACAATATTTCAGCAACGCACATATATTGTTTATATCAATACTAGCATGGCAAGACGGAGTCTCATTCAGTTGTTCATTCGTTTGTCGTAGTACCAGCTGACGAATACGTACCGTGCCGTCAGGAGGATCCGTGGTGGAGGCGACCTGAAGCCGTTAAGCTTTTGCTAATCTCAAAGTTTAAAGACGTGTGCTCATTTAAGAGTTTTTGTTTCTATTAATCTAAGAACTTCTCTTGCCAAATAAAGTAAAACATGTTTTTATTATTTGTCAGCTTTAATAACTCAGTCAGCAGGTGCTCACTAACAGTTTACACACACACACACACACAAGAACATATGACCGAGCGTCCCGCCCTGCAGTATTTTTACCATCCCAGTCATCTTTTATAAACCCCAAGTGGCCATTTTTCATCTGCTTGCACATAATTTGGACTCAATGTGTTCCAGGTTTCTGTCGGGGATCGGGTTTCCAGAGGGACTTCCAACAAAGAGACAAATAAATAAAAGAAACAAGTCTTTCACCGTAGATACAATCAAAACAGAACAATTATCCATCCTGAGCTGTTTTATTAACAGAGTTATACAACACTGTGGGCTGAACTGAACTAAATCTGTTGTTCTGATGTGATCTGATCGTTGGATCGGGAGCTGATGTCAAGTACCATATGTTGGAATCATCTATAGATTGGGTGGCTGACCAGTGTCGCAAAGGCTAGAAAACCTGCACAGTTTAAATTAAAAATGCTCTTTCAAAACGTCATAATTCTCAATAGTTTAACTGCTATAGGTCCAGGTCTGGATAGTACGGCGTCTGGATCTGGATCTGTACTGTGGTACTGTGACCTCTGTTCTGAAGAGTTACTGATAAAAACATATACTCTAAAGTGCAGTTCACTTTAAATTAATTGCACAATGGTGTACAAACAGATCAAACAGTTTGATATCAGTTCTTCGTGACGTTGAACACTAGAAAGAGCTTAACATCAGTCCACCAATCAGAACAGAGGAACAACATGATCGGAGGAACAGATCTGTGTTCAGCCCATCTCCAAGTCTAGTCTATATGTTAACTTCCACTGGCTCCGCTACGAGTGTGAATGCCTATAGTACGCTATATTTAACGAGTATTCAGACCCCGCTAGTGACTCTTTCTCAAAAAAGAGGAAAAACATTTGCTGGTTCCAGCTTCTTAAATCTAAAGATCTGGCGTTTTTCTTTGTCATTTATACTGTAAATGAAGAGTCTTTGCTTTATGGACTGTTTGTTGGACAAAAAAAGGAGTTTGAAAAACGTCTGGTGCAACTTTGCTGTCTGAGTTTGGCATTTAATAGACAAACAATTACTCGATGAATCGGGGAGAATAATCTGACTATACAGCTGTTTTCAGTCCTGCCTGTAGAGTTCATGTGTGTATAAAAGTATGTTCCCCTTAAAGTCTACGTCATAGTCAAAGTTAATCTCAGTGCATTCAGCCCATCTATTATGATGTGATATAAATCTTCATGTCTTATATGGAGAAGGAGTTCATGCAAAGTGTAAACACACACAGCATGCACGGATTTGATTCATGAATGTGATTGGATCAGAGCCAAAAGAAAATCTGATCTGTGTTTGTGAGAAAGTTCAGCCCACAGGAACCGTCACGACTCGACTCACCCTGAAGGTTTGAACTCACTCAGAGACACAACGGCAGCTAAAATAACCTGTTTGTGTTTGTGTGATGAAGCTCCAGTGTCTGAGTGCAGATCCATAGAAAGACGCATAAAAAAAACACTTGTGATCGCATTTTGAGATCTGATGTGTATCAGTTCCTCTTGTTGTCCTCTCCCACACCTACACACTTTCTTCTTCAACTCTTTATTTTTCTTTTGTGTAGCGTTGTGTGCGTTCTTCCCGTCTCTCCCTCCCACCGATCGTCTCTGTTGTTGCCAAGGCAGATGGAAGCTTTCAGCGAGCAGATGCAGGGGAGATGTTATCCATGTGTTCCCTGCGCTGTAAAAGAAGAGTTAAGACTCAGAAACCTGTCCTAACGTGAACCATGCTGCCTAACAAAACACACAAAACATGTCATGTTGAAAATGTGCTCTGTACGAAGAGACGCTTATAAAGAGGATGTGTAGGTCGACTCAGAATATATCGATCGTGCCCTTCAGATTGAGTGATTCATACTTGAACATTGTGCTTTTGTTCGCACATTTTGGGGGAATATGATTAAGTGCAGTCTGGAGGAAAGTTCGCTGAGAAGATCGATATCTAATGTGTGAGCTGTAAATGTGAAGCCTGTCTCAGCAGTCGGTTAGCTCGTAGCTTAGCACGAAGACACCATCTCACTACGCCGCACCAATAAATAATCTGGCATATAAATGCACAATGTGTTGTTTTTCTACTGGTTGTGAACCTGCTGTTCACTGAGCTCTAGAGGTGGTGTGGATGAAGCCTGTGTGGAACTAATTTTATACATTATATAAGAGTAAACAATTTGTTGAGATAATTCCAGAACAAAGCAAGTGAAACACACCGGCCACGTCTGTGTTACCTGCTGAGTCCGACGCTGCAGATCCCACTGGGAGCGTCGTGCCTGCCGGATGTTGTTGACTCGCTCACATTGCGTTTGTTTATTCTTTGATTTATGTGTAGAACGGCAAAGTGCATCTATGTGCAATTTCCAAAATAAAACCCTGTGTGCCGACTCAGGATCTACAGCAGAACAAAGGCCGAAATATTTACAATAAACACGTTTAAAACAGACGAATAACGAAACGATAACGACGTAATCGTACTCGACCGCAGTAGAAGCTGTCTGACTTCCTGTCTGGCTCGATCTGCTTCTGTCAAAAATAGACATGGCACATGCATCCATGAAATATGCAGACCGTTGGGGTCAGAAACAGGTCATACAGCGTCGATATCCCTTTATATTTACCTGCCTGTATAAAGGAAGTGGCACTAGCTGGCATCCACTGTGCAGTCCTGATCACCCTGACACAAACTGAAGACACAATCCTGAAAGCTCACCTTCTGTGAACTGATGCGAATCTCCCACAGTGGATAAGAAGGTAAACAAGCATGTTGGTTCTTTCTGTTCTTGGCTAAACTAAAGAAAAGATGAACGCAGTGGGCGAGAGAACAGGAGAGATCTACATGGAGGTAAACAGGATGTAACCTGGGAGGAGACAGATAATAAACACAGGCAGGTAGAAACAGAGAAGACGGACTGAACGACCCAGAAATGTAAATGTGTGTGAAACCAGAGCAGAAGCAGCATCTAGCAACACTACACCGGCCAACTCCTCTCTAAATAAACAGCGGTTGATGCTAATGAAGTTACGGAGCTGCAACATGTTCCTCTCTCATGATGGAATATAAACACTGAATCTTTTTCCACCAGCACCTCAAACTTTTCATCTCCTCTACGCTGCTCTGCGGTCACATGAGAACATTTTAAAAGTGGCATTAAGTGTTTTAACCTTTTTAAACCCAG
Organism: Spondyliosoma cantharus; assembly: GCA_900302685.1. Classification (NCBI taxonomy): domain Eukaryota; kingdom Metazoa; phylum Chordata; class Actinopteri; order Spariformes; family Sparidae; genus Spondyliosoma; species Spondyliosoma cantharus. The sequence goes on along the minus strand of OMLP01011078.1, from coordinate 12,032 downwards.
CACAGTGATGAATATCGGTGGCGACGGGAGAGATTTTCCTCAGCCTGGGTGAGATCACCCACTACAGTGGTGTGCTAATGAGGAACTCCTGCCTCACAGCAACTTTAGCTGGTTTTCCATTACATCTGCTGTCTTTACATTTCCATCACACAACTGAGCTACCGGCTCGAAGGAGTGTCTCAAACCAATGACGTGCTTGTCTCGATCCTCGCAGTACTATCGAAGAATCACCCAAAACAAAGTGGCTCTGCTAATAAAATCCCCATATTATTTAGTAATTTAAAGGCTTTTATTGTGAAGCAGCTGTACAGGAAATGTTTGCAAGCTACTTGTATTTTAATTAAACACATTTTCTCATATCAGTATTTTACATTTTATCTGGATATATCTGAAAATCTGTGATTGTAAGATACTTCTTGATGCATTTGTGATACACGTTCTTTATTCATTCAATTCTTAACGGCGATCCATCAATCAATGATTAATCATTAATCTCTAGTTTGAAAGAAGCAACAGGACGAGAGAAACTAAAGAGATTCAGTGAGAAGCTACATGAGTGAGAGAGAGAGAGAGTTGAGCACATGGGCTGAGGCCAAACGTGCAGATGGAAAAAACACCATTTTATTGGACACGCGACCTCAAATTGATTAAATTAAAGTTTATTTGGTCTCTGTTGATACATGTGTTTGGAAGAGATGAAGCATTTGTGCATCCTTAAAAAATCTTTCCTACATTAAGTAAAGCAGCAACAATCTTTCTTTTTAAGAACATCGTGTCTATTTACTTTAAAAACTCCTCTTCAGTTTCATTACAGAGAGAAGTTAGTGTCTTAAACTGAGGAGGTAATCACACACAGGTTCAGCTGACCTCATAACTGGAGTCAATCACTGATCACATTGATCACTTTAGGCTCGTTCAAACACCGCCTTTGTTGTTTTAACTGTCGTGTTTTGTCTTTCCAGTAACGACCACATGTCCGTCTGTCTGTCTTTGGCTAAAGTTTCTTTATTCGATTTCCCCTAAAACACCATGATTATCGCTGATTAGACAGTCATTTTGCTCAATCATATACAATCAAACTTCATTATTTCATGTTTTCTCTGTGAGTCAGTGAGAAAGAACCACGATGTGCTCGTCACGCGGTGAAACGTCAAAACAGCAGCTGTGTCAACTTCTACAGATAAAAAGATGAAATCATCGCTGTAGCTGCGGCGCTAAAGCGCTACGCACCGAACTGAAGTGGGCGCACTCGATGTGTCGAGAGTCTAAAGTAGATAATGATACATTTCATTTGAATTAAACATTTTAAAAGACTTTACCAAGAAACAGGTTGCACTTAAAAAGAAAAGGGCCACAGTCTGATCTGTGCTGTGGATATGCAGCTTGTTGTTGCATCGCTAACAGCCTCCAGTCATTATTCGCAGACTTCACACAAAGTCCTCAACATTCCTGACTGATATCACCTGCACACACATCACAAGACCTTTATGTTAAGCGGCATGACAGGTGTCATCGTGGAGATTAAACGTTTGAAACTTTAAAGAAACCAACTTGAGCCGACTGTCAGTCTGTCGGTCACTCCCACTGAAAACCATTATCATCGTTAAAACTAATTCAGAGGCCTCAGGTACACAAACATGCACAGCAGGAGTTACATACATTCAGCGATGGGAGGATCGGAGTCGACACTCGTGCAATCTGATCCAACATACTGAATCTATCCCTCTATTCAACCGTGACACATTTATTTTCCGTCCTGGCTGTCGGCCTACATATAAACATAAAGGCCGCGAACATGATATAGGTCACCAAGCTAACGCTGGCACGAGACGAGGTGCACACCCGCGGAAACGTGACCGGGCTCCTGAATAATTCACGTGTCACGTAAAGGGATCGCTCTGAGATCTCATGCAGGAGCTCCAGGACATATGTCAAGGCAAATATGAGGACATAGAAACTGAATGTATAGAGAGGACTCGCTCTCTCTGATGTACTGTGAGTCGGCTGCACAAGCAAATATTAGATTGTGTGAAAAGGGAGGGAGTCATGCTATGCGGGGTCGAGGTGAAGTCTGAACAAATGAGTCTTGAGTCTTTCACGGAAGTTGTTTCATCCTGAAAACAACTTAAGATCCAATCACTTGTTTATCCTCCAGAGATGTCAGTGACTCCGTACTGCCTCACATGAGACTCCTGCTGCAGTGGGAGATGATGAAAGAAAAGCAGTAAGCAGAACACGTTTAACAGATTTTTCCCTCAAGATGTTTTTGTGCTTTTGAGCCGAACATAACAAACCAAAGACTTTCAGAAACTTTGCTCTTAACACCTTTCACCTGTTGATCTGATTGTCTGTTCTAGATGTTTGAGTTCTTCTGACACCCGTCAGCTTTGCATTGTGCTCATGAGATATTAATGAGGAAGGTTAATTATGTATTGGTTTGCCCTCGTTATCTCTTTCCACAGTGACCTTTCGATATGTAAGTCACGCTTCAGAATGACGTCACTCGCGGCCCATTCATCACGTGTGTCGCATGCATACATGTGCAGGTGACGCAGATTTGCTCATGGAAATACACACTGACACCTGAGACCTGTCGTTGTGATACGATAGTTTTCCAACTCACACAGCAACAAGTGATTAACTCCGTCATCTACTCACGACCTCGACTCGGTGAGACAGACGCACAATAACGGCCGGCGGAGGTGGAGACAGAGGGAGCTGCACAATGAAAACCAAGCCGCCGAGCTGCAGCTACAACCTGCAGTGACAGGCGGAACAACAGTATCTGTTTTCACACACACACTCATTCAACTTCTTCCAGTCACACAAACACACTCGGACATGAATGAACTGGTTCACACAGGCCAGGAAAGCGGGACACACAGGGGAGGAGGAGGAGGAGGAGGAACCCTCCGGAAATCTAGATTACAGGCTGAACTTTGATAATACTCAAAATGTATTATGTATTTCAAAACGGTAAATGCATCTTAATTTGTTTCACTTCATGCTTGACTGTTCATTTTCAAGCCTTGGTTGGATGATAAAGTTGTCTTTTGCACTGAACTGTGGGTGGACATGAGGCTTGTGTGGCTTTTGTTAGAAGATATATACTAAATTAGATTAGATTGAAGTGCACATCTGGGCACATGTTGGATTTCATGACTTTGCACACATGCTGCATGAAACTCGTAACAATAACTAATCACGTTAGTCGTCTGCAGCCAATAAGAATACAGTGAACAGCTGATCGGTCCTGACCTGCTGTGGTCTGATTAGTGGAGGCACCTTCTGAATAAATAAGGAATTTAGATTTGTTACTGCAAATATCAACGATGAAAAGTAGCCGTGTAATCAAATCGAATTTTGAGGCCAGTGAAGATTCACACCGCGAGCAGATCGTCCACTAGTTTGGCATCGTTCTCTCAGACAAATAGCAAAAAATGTAGCTAAAAAATGCTAAAACGAGTCGCCAGATGTACTCGGGCGGTTATTAATAACCTGCCTGTCAATGACAACAACAATAACAACAGCAAAAATAAGATATTGCCAAATGTGTGAATTCTATACGGTCATGAATTGTTGCAAAAGAAAGTTGGTCCGTCTGTGCTGAAGGGCCGGAGCTGAGGGATGTTACGAAAGAGACACACACACTCACCTCCCTCTGACCCAGAGCAAGGAGCTGAATTTGAATATCAAACACACACGCATGCACGCACACACACTGAAACCTTGCAGAGTTATACAAACACACAGACAGACATGCATGTGGATACACACATGAAACACACACATGTTCGGCAACTTTGCTTTTACAACATGCTGTGCTGAGATTTCTACTTTGGCATTAAAACAGTCACCTTCAGCT